>JAUMHQ010000071.1:9570844-9581092 GCA_032361165.1 Enteromius paludinosus
GGTTAAAGTTAAAAATCTTCGTTTGTGTTCTGCTGAGGAAACAAAGTCACCTACATCTTGGATGCCATGGGGGTTAGCAAATAAACATCAAATTTTCATTTTTGGGTGAACTATCCCTTTAACAAAGTTTCTGCGCATGAATGTTTTTATGGCCCTAACTTAATTTGCGGTAGACATCCAATAGAATCAATAACAGCTAAATCCTTAGTAGTAATAATTTTTTTTGCTAACAAGCAAAATATAGTTGCTGCGTAAATCCGACAGAAGATTTTTTTAATTCATTCACTGCCAGTAGGAGAAGCTTTAGGCATGAGAAACAGAGGTTTCCAAGTGTATTTTGGAATATCTGTCAGTTTTGATATTGTGACAGATTGATACAAATAAATAAATGAATGGGAAACACATCCCACAGCACAATAACTTGAGACCCACTTCATTACTCAACATTAGCTGCATTTGTGTCCGGTAGCACTAATCAGACCGATAAACAATCACAGACTGAAAGTTAACTTCTAATAAAATAATAAAAACGGTAAAATTATTGTTATTATTTTTCTTTTGAAAGGGTCATGCTTGATTCAAAGACCTTTAGAACATTATGAAATATTTATATTCTTATATTTTTATAGTTCCTGTGTGATACTGACAATTTCTGAAGGATCATGTGACACTGAAGTCTGCTGTTTTAAATTTAGCTCTGCAGAGCAAAACATGATCTTTTAATATACTGTATACATTAAAATATATATATATATATTTATTTTAAATAACAATTTTATTTAATACAATTGTAATTTTACTGTATATTTGATAATTGCCACCTTTGTGAGAATAGACGTATTATTTTATTTCTGTAATTTTTTTTAATCTAAATGAGATAACTCTAAGATTTGAAATAATGAAATAAAAAATCATTATAGCTCCATTATAGCACCTACTCCCACTGGTTTCTATGTTTAATCCTCAAAGGAAACTAAGAGAAACTGGAAAGGTGAGGTTAACACTTACGTGAGAATTAATTGAGAGGTGAGTTTGGTGAGGTGTTTTAATTTATGACCCAGAGCCCGCAGTACCTGTTAACATCATCCAGATACATACATGCTTTGCCATTAGTATACCATTAGTGTCTGAATAACCTTTCCCCCACCAATGCTGACACAAAGACTGGATGTAATAGGAAGCAGAGGAAGTGTGATATCAACTGGATGAGAGAACAATGTTTTGTTGTTGTAGTTGTTCTTTTTCTGTGTGAGAGACTTGCATGTGCTCATTCACATCCTTCTTCAAGATGCTTCAAAGACTAAAGCCGTGCTCTGCACATGCTATTCTCAGGTTTTCTTCTGCTTTCTTTATTTTGCTTCCTTATTTATTCTTTCATTAAGCATACTTCTATCAGTGTTAGGGCTTGGAGTTGATACTAAAAAGTATTGATTCTTTGAGCCATTGGGAATTGATGAGAGTTGACTCCAAATTCCTGACTACTACTAAAAGAGCCTTAACAGTTAGTAAAATGGATTAGATTAGGACTTGAAAAATCCCAGTGACTCAGATCTTTTGATTCCGCTCAAAAGACTCACTGATTTATTCAGTCGCTCTTTCGGTAGGTTACATCATTATGACAGAAGGCCAGAAAAAGTATGTGTACTTGAACACCATGAGTGAATTAATATAAATTCAAGGATGATTCACTGATTCACTCACAATACTCAAAGATTCTCACCAGACCCCACCTACTGGTGTAACAGAAAGAGTCAGGGGTTTGAAATAATACAGTAATACACTCATAATACATTTATATGATTTTTATAGTATATTTTATTGGAATTCAAACACAAATTATTAGCATAAGAAAACAGGATTTATTTTACATATCCCTTGTGTTTTTGTGTTAAGTATTCGATACGTTTCAGTTTATTTCTGCGATCCATTTCAAAGTTTAAAGTTTACGATCCGTTTATGTAGGTTTCAGTGTGTTTGTCAACCTCTGAGAGTTAACATATCATTTTATTATTGCTTGATCTTTAAAGTCAAAACGTTTGAACAATATTCGCGCTTCCCGGACCCCCAGCACCACAGCACTTCAAAAGCCCTCACTCCATGCTTCTATCAGAGGCCCTATGGAGTCAGGGGCCCTTGTGGGCAGGTGATCACAGCGTGTAGGCCCTGTAAAATAGACAAACTAAAGTACATTGTTGTTTAGCATTACAAATTGCTTTGGGCTAGGGGCCCCACTTCACCCCAAGGGCCCCTGCGCAGAGCTGGCCCGGTCCATAATCCGTCCTTAGCCTGACTATACAAACCTAGACAAATATTTTAGCAATTGTTAAAATCTGATAGTAGTAGATCTGATCCATTTTGACAGCCTTGTTGACAGGACTGACAGCATTTGTTCTACAACAAAAGAGAAACAGCGATGATCGTTTGATCGTCTTATGCAATCTAATAGATTATGGGAGGTCATTCTTTCAGATAGAAGGTCAGTCTGTCATCCACAATTTACTTTCTGCCCTTCCTTTTTCCTCGTATCCCATCTTCCTCTCACTGTTTCTCCCCTTATGTCCCTTTTGTGTGTCTGGCACACAGCTTTGACAGACAGGCTGAAAGGTAAAGGCTCATCAGTGTTATCAGCAGGGGACAGAACGACACAGGCAACTATACGACTGTCTGTGCTGCACTGTCTCTGCCTAATCATCCAGACCAACCACACTCACAAACAGCAAGCCATGAGGGGTCAAGACGATGTGGGTTTATTTTTGTACTTTGCAAAATAAAATTGTGCATTTTACTACTGACAATCAGGTCTACAAGTCAAGACTTTCATTCATAATCTGTTCCGGAGAGCCGACTGTTGCATTTGTTCTAATATTACAATCTGCTGTATTCACTGCTTATGCTCTCAGTTGGTTTCAAGGTGCACTGAGATCAGCCAACCTAATCGCCATCATATTTCTCTATTTAAATGAGCCTTACAGACAAAGTATCCCAGAGACCCACTTAGAAGTTGTCACGACTGAGCAATAAGATATTTATCTTTTTTTTAAATGTGACTAATTATGATCCTCATTTTGCTAATCAGTATTTTTTTACAGTTATATTGTTTTCAATAGGGATGAAGAGGTAATGACTTAGTATGCAATAGAAATAGTATGCAAAATCATTTACAAGGGCTCAAAATGGTGGTAGGGTATGCTTTGGTTGTTAAAAACATTCACAATGATAAATTGCATAAATGGTATTCATTATCAAAACAGTTTTGTTTGCCTTTTTGCCAAATAATTTGCCACTTTAACCAAGTTCTCATAACACACTCATGATGGTTGTTAAAGCAAATATTGTTCACATATCTCCTCCAGGCATCACTTGTGCTTCATACAAATCATTGTGATTCACCTTAAAAGATGGCAGTGTAGCATGTAGACCATTCAGACTCAAACTATTTGTTACATTTAACAAATACTGCTTTACCAGCCCAAGGGGTTGCAACTATAAGGGTCCTAACTACTAAGCCCCCGGGACCAATGCAACCACATCATATAACTATTCGAAACAGAGGATTAGATTTATTTTTAGAACCCATTATGAACGGCATTGATGGTTTTACAGGTGGTCAACTGACTCTTTTCATTACTTAAATTTTGGCTTTTCCTAGTGGTTTACCCTTAAGCCTTCTTTGCACTATCCCCTTGCGTGAGCGTATTTATACTTGTGTTTTATGTGAGTTAATGCAGAGTTGATAAAACTTTTGCTTCTGGTTCTGACTTGCAAATTAATGTTCCTTTACGATTTCGACTCTTGCTACATGCTCTAATGCAGTGTACTGTACGACGATGTGGCCACAAAAATATCCCTCATTAGAGTTTATATTAACTTGCATGAATGTTCGCTGAACGAACAGACTAGTTGATGGTACTGTAATTCTGCTACAGTTACTACTGGCAGCTGATATAAAAAAATTGCAATTAATCATAATTAATGATAATTTCAGCTAAAATGCTACAGCAGAATTCTAATTGTGTACTGCGCCAGCAGAGCAACTGCCATTGAGATGGATGAGAATGCTAATAGGATAGTTTTCTCCAGGTATTATAAACCTCCTTGGCACTACTGCATAAATTTGATGAATGTGTGACCTAAAGTTGTTTATTGCACAGCCCCATAATATTGCCATATCATTATTACACCCCCATAATCCTCCAGTAGACAGGGTGAAGTGAAAGTCAGCATTAGTGAACTTAAAGTTAAATGTTTAATTCCAAACTTGATTTTCTTTCTTTGTGAAGGCTTTAGTGAATATATTACTTGGTAATTAGATTTTAGCAATTATCAGCTGTATATCAACTCAGTTGTACAGCTAAAGGTGAAAACAAAATGGTTTCTTTGGAGTAGTTTTCCAGATTTCTAAAAGAAATGCAGGTGAATAGCAGTGATTTATGTACACAAACAGACAGAACATATGACTGAAAAACAATGACTGAATTACATTAGAAGCCTCTGTTTCGTACTATTTTTCAGCATTGACAATCATGTTTCAGGTGCACACATGGACTCTGTGTTAAAGCACAGCGAGTGGATTAACTTCACGCTGTGGTGCTCCAGGTTGACTGCCAAAGCTAAGTCTGCCAGGAACATGAAGGGAGTCATCGCAAAAATACAACTACATTTTTAATTCCCTCTCCTCCTGCTTTGTGTTCCGAATTTCACTGAGAATATAAATGTTTCGGTGCCCTTGAAACAAAATCATGTCTCGTTATATAATGATACTTTTAGAATTTGATATTTGAGTGGATAGATGAATTGATGGGAGCAAGGATTTTTTGATTGGATAGGCAAGCTTTTGTAAAAAAGTTAGAAAGAAAGTTAGCAAAGCAACCGCCAGAATATGTTTCATTGCTGAATGGCATTTAAATAGTAGCCCTGCTTGATTTTTCAGATGCCCTCAGAGCTAAAGTCATCACATGAATTATTTAGAGATGGAAAAAGAACTGGAACTATGAAACTATGATTCATGCGAAAGCTATTTTGTTCTGTTTTGTAAAGAGCATGTTGCCCACCAACAACAAAATTTAATTACAAAATCTAATTTCCTTTTTTTTCTTTTTGGTTGGCTGCTTTACGGAAAAAAAAGACATTGTACTGATGACATTTTCCAGCAGCTATAGGTTATCAGTCAAACAGCAAGGTTTTTAAAAAGCTAATAATGTAGAGTAATCTGCAGAAGTGAGGTGTGTGTGCGTGTGTGTGTGTATATATATATACATACATATATATATATATATATATATATATATATATATATACACACTGTTCAAAAAAATAAACAGAACACTTAAACAACACAATGTAACTCCAAGTCAGTCACACTTCTGTGAAATCAAACTGCCCACTTAGGAAGCAACAATCAATTTCACATGCTGTTGTGTAAATGGAATAGACAACAGCTGGAAATTATAGGCAATTTGCAAGACACCCCCAATAAAGGAGTGGTTCTGCAGGTGGTGACCACAGACCACTTCATAGTTCCTATGCTTTCTGGCTGATGTTTCGGTCACTTTTGAATGCAGCGGTGCTTTTTACTCTAGTGGTAGCATGAAACGTAGTCTACAACCCACACAAGTGTCTCAGGTAGTGCAGCTCATCCAGGATGCCACATCAATGCAAGCTGTGGCAAGAACTGATTTGCTGCATCTGTCAGCTTAAGGTCCAGAGCATGGAGGCACTACCAGGAGACAGGCCAGTACATCAGGAGACATGGAGGAGGGCAACAGCCCAGCAGCAGGATTGCCTTTGTGCAAAGAGGTACAGGAGGAGCACTGCCAGAGCCCTGCAAAATGACCTCCAGCAGGCCACAAATGTGCATGTTTGATGTCTGCTCCACAGACTGTACAGGAGTTGGCAGATGCTTTAGTCCAGGTCTGGAAGGAGATCCCTCAGGAGAATTCACAAAACTGCAAAAATGTACGAAAAAAAAAAAAGTGCAAACATCAAAAGTATTAATTAATACATTAACAATCCTTCCAATAAAACTTTCCCTGACCTGACATTTTGATAATCTGCCTTCAGTACAGTATATAGTTGACCTTAGCTTTATTTTGTGCTATTCTGGTTTTATTATATTTAGAAAAAAAGCGCAGGTTGAGTATATTGTATATAGTTACTGAGATGCACTCTATAAAATGTATTTCATGCAGTATACATTAAAGTATGAGCTGTAGTCCCACTGGCTGTCTGTTTCAGTCTCCCATTGCTGAGAGATAATAGTGGGCTCTAGAAAGAGATAACCACGTCAGAAGTAAAGGCCTCAAAGTAAGCCTCTGCCTCCAAAAGGACCCTTTACAGAAGATACTTCTTTTACCTCCGACTCCGTAAATACCTCCTAGTGGTCTCTCTCTCTCTCTCTCTCTCTCTCTCTCTCTCTATTCCCTTTTTGCTTTCTCTCCCTCTGTCCAGAGAGCAGACTTATCTATCTTTTATTTTCTCACAATGTGTGTCAGGTTTGAGCTAGTCAGATCCTTTCAAGCCAGGAAGTAAGCAGAGAAAATGAAAGCTGACTTTGAATACGCATTACTTAACTCGAGGGTCCCACATCTGTTGGTTTTCTCTAGATCTTTGTATTTTGGCTACTGTAAACAGAATTAAAGTTCATATATTGTTTCTGAATATTTGTATTTACATATTGCAAGTTTAGAACCTTGAACTTATACATTACATTTAGAAATGAGTAAGTAATGATTTTTAAAGCAAAGGTAAACGAATTTATAAAGTGATGGACTTATAATAGAAATGGCTGGTTGTCATTATGAAAAGCCAGACATGTCATGTGATTATTATGGTATGAATATGATCTATCTAAAATAAAGTGTGAAGGAATTTTTACTTGTACAGTAAAAATATTGTAGGAGGAAATGACAAATCCTTCTAGAGAACAGCTCATGAGAAAATAGGCACATCTGTAAAAGGGTGAAATAGGGTTTGGTGGAATTTGGCACAACACCAGACAACTGTGTGTGTGTGTGTGTGTGTGTGTGTGTGAGAGAGAGAGAGAGAGAGAGAGAGAGAGAGAGAGAGAGAATGAGTTTGCATTTGTGTGACAACAGAGCAGATGGCAGACTAGTTTCCATCCGGAAGTGCCAATGAATATATTCCATTAGCACCACTGTATGGAATTTATAGGACCAACTTGAACATAGTGAATTAACTGCAGTGAATGCAATGCTGTTTAATTGTCTAAGCAATGTGATGCTGAGTCTATAAACAAAGATATTCAAGCTTTATTTATTTATTTATTTTTTATTCAGGGATGGGTTAAATTGACGAAGAGTGATTGTAAAGACTTGTAAAGATATTGTTAGAAAAGATTTCTAATTTACTTTTCTAAAGGCTTATGTGACACTGAAGACAAGAGGAATGGCTGATATCTCAGTTAATTTCAGATGAGCTTTACTGGCAAGACTGTGACATATTACAATATTATCAAAGCAATAAATATATATTACTGATGCTTTTGAATGTTAGCATCACACATACAGTATGCAGCCTCATAACTATGGATTTTCATAGACAGCAGGTTTGTTCGGTAACCCGTGGAGTACAGAGATGTAGTTGAGGGGCGAGGAACTTCGGTTCGATTCCCGTGTAACTACATTCCGACAAAACAGTTCAAATCTACATAAAAGGAAGCTGAAAAGGCATGGTTGTTTGTTCAGGTAGGTTAAGGGTTAGATTTGGTGTAGGGCATTCTGTATTTCCAACATGATAGAATACTAACTTTTAGTCCCCAGATATCACAATAAAGCAAGGTAATACAAACACAGCAATATGTAAATATATCAACGTAGTAGAAATGTGCCACGGCTCAACATAAACCTGTTCTCGATACTCAGCGGACACTACTCTTTGAAAAGGCGACAAAACAAGGTACGTAAAAACAGTGTTGCACAAAAAGTGCACAGAGGTAAATATTTTTATGAGACCAGGTTGGTGTATGCGTACAGTATATATAATGACTTCAGCTGTGACATTTGGTACATTTGTCATGTGATACCCGAGTATGAAGCTTGTTGTTGCTCAGCAACTGTGTACGTGTAAAGTAAAGGGGTTGACGGGGGACTAGTTAATCATTAATGTCAAAAAAGAGTAAACAGACTGTGCTTTGTTGTTTTAGAGGGGTGGCTAGAGGCAAAGAATGGTTTGTGCGTGTTGTAAACATTAGTTTTGTTTTTTAGCTTTCAGCATGTGGTTCTGTAAATGGACTTACGCTGCAAGTCAAGTCTGATTTAAGGTTAGAATGAATGGTGGCATGGTTGGCCCTGTAACCCAGTGGTCATGCTAATGGTCAATTATAACCATGAGCAGGAGGAGATTGATGTAAGGGCTTTTTCTTTTGTGCTGCAAGTACAGAGGCTTGAGTTGGACTTCATAAGGCTGGGGAGATGGAGTACAAGGACAGAGATGACCCACAGTTTGTCCTTACCATCGGCATTAATTTGCTATCGCACGTGTTGACTTTTATCAGCATTAAACTGCTCATTAGCTCACACTCTTCACTTCTGCAGGCACTTGGTTACAATCAGAGGCAAAAAAGTACCATGTTTAACAGCAAGTTGTGCTCTATTACTTTCTTAAACTAAAGTGTAATACCAGTGATTCTTAAACAAAGGTTTTAGTTTTTACTATTAATATTGAATAGTTATTTAACAATACTCTTTACGATTTCATTTACAGTAATTACCTGTACATTTTAAGATTTCATTATTTAAGCTTGTCCACCACATTACAAATTAGTATAAAACTGCTATTGTTTGTTTGTTTATTTATTTGTGTGTGTGTTTGATATGTGCTTGTGTTTATTTATTTATTTATTTATTTTATTTCTCCACATTACAAAATAGTAAAAATATAAAGCTATATTTTTCAAACTGCTATTTTTATTTAAAAAAATAATAATTATTTGTTTGTTTGCTTGTTTGGTAATCATTTAAACCATTTAACCTGAACTATTACACCCCTATATGCCCCTGAGAAATATAAGATCCAGCGACCAGAATCTCCAGCTGGTCCCTCAGGCTAGGCTATCACGATGAGGGGATCAAGCTTTTTCAGTGGTCCGGCCCCGGTTATGGAACAACTTGCCCCTTGAGGTCAGAGAGGCCCCTTCTGTATCTATTTTTAAGTCATTTTTAAAAACGTACATGTTTGACTGTGTATTTTCATTTTATTTACTTTTTATTTTTCCTTTGTATTTTCTTTTTTCTTATGTATTTTATATTATATATACTATATATTATATATACTTGCTTGCCAATTGTACAGCACTTTGGTCAGTCGTGTGGCTGTTTTAAATGTGCTCTATAAATAAACTGAACTTGAACTTGATTTAACCATATCTTTTGTAGGCTTGATTGTGTTTATGGGGTGCAATCTAACATGTGCTAATGCTTCATTAAAAAAATAAAATAGATAATAATAATAATTCCGCAATTTTTCCCTTCTCCTATAAACGTACTTATCTTTTCCTGTTTTTATTATTTTATTTTATTTTATTTTTTTTATTTTTTTTTTTATAAAGCCCCTCCCTCAAAAATAAGCAATGGGCTCAGATTGGTTAGATAGCCCATCGTGTTATGATTGGCTAAACCGCCTCTAGTGCACAACTAAACTTCCTGCCCCTCAGCTCAGCAGCAGTTGTATTGTAAACAATGAGGTTGTCTCTTGTTTATCATTTTAAGGCCAAATGAGATGCAGAGGATATTAGTAAAGAGGATCGCGCAGAACCTGCGGGAGCACTTAATGCTTTAATTTGTTGTTGTCTCATACTTTTATTTGTAAATGCTACTGCTTCTGTTAGCTTTCAATATATGATTTATTCTTAATTAAAGCAGTATGGCAGCCACACTCAGGTCCATGTTTAATGTTTCTTATAGCTATGTGAAAATAAGTGTATGTAAATGGAACAGTTCATTGTTGGAGCTAAGCAAATGATCTGTATATGACAGAGAGAGAGGAACAAGATTGAGAAGCGCTGCTTTAGAACATTGATTTTGAAACTTGTGAATCCATTTCACAAGTGTTGTTAGAAGACAGAATTGAGATTCATATGAATATTTTTTGTTATGAGCACCCCTAGTTTTCTTTTCCTGTTCTCAACACTACATGGCCACGATGTCATGGCCATGGTTGTGATGTCACAAACCCCAGAAGTAGCTTGTTGTAGTTACCACAAGCTGTTTTTGTAGGCATTAAGCTGCTATA
>JAUMHQ010000071.1:9594624-9612849 GCA_032361165.1 Enteromius paludinosus
TGACAGCAGCGTGTCACACAGACTGAACTGGTGTCTTACCTCAGACCCGCCCTGAGTGAGCCGTCATCAGACCAAGATGCAGGGACAAGCAAGACTCCGAAGAGATTGAGCTGTTTTGTTGTAGAATGTATTAATGAACATAGCAGCAGTCATTTACCCCCGACATCTGAGTGACTGAAGACGCGGAAGATTAGCGTTACGTTTGGTTCTGAAGGAAAACGCGCCCCTTGATCAACCGAAATGTGTTTATGTTCGCGCGAATCATTCGTGATCCAGCCTCACCTACAGAAGCAGTGAGTATAATGTAATTTAATGAATCTTTGCAAATCGCCTTTCCTAATAAAATTGATAATTAGCAAGTTTCACTCTGAATACGGCTAAAAAAGAGGGGCGGGTTCTTCGGAGATCGTGAAGATTTAAAGGGGAAGTACACAGAACAGAGCGATCTCTAAAGAGCTGTTTTTGACAGGGGAAAATGAGCGTTTATACACTATCCTTGAGAAATTTTCAAACAAACTATATTACAAACTTTCCATTAACACCCTAAAGAATCATATTAGCTTGTTGAAAATTGGCTTTGTGTGAATCCTTTAAAGAGATGAAAAATCTATTTTTTACTTAACCTTTTTCTTTTGTGGAACAAAAAAGAAAATATTATGTAAATGTGTATATGACCATACAAGGAACAACAATGTTTCTGTTCAATATGTTTAGACCACTCTGAATTAAAAAAAAATAAATCTTCTTTTGTGTTGCACAGAGGAAAGTTTACCTTGAATTGAATAAGAAGTTATATAAATATCAACCAGAAATGCTTAGTGGTGGATGAGGGTTTGCAGGCTTTCATTTTGTGAGGTGACATTTAAACAATGACAGAAGTTTAATGATATTGAAACAAAGCTGGAGAGATATATTTTGCATGACCTTTAGGACCCTCGTGAGACTTAACAATATTGCAGGCAAATTGTGTCATTTTTTTTTTTCTTTTTTCAACAGAGCCTCTTCTTACAGTCCAGTATAATTAGAAGTTCTTCTGACAGTTTACACAATGACAGAAAAGTCACATTGACACAAATGGCCAACATCTGTCACTACCCACAGCTCAATGGTTTGACAGACTGCGAAATATAGGCGAGATTTCACAGGCTTTAGTTAGTGGAGCATTTCCAGACTTCTTCACTGTCACTTCTCTCGACACGAGTAAACAGTTGCATCTCAAATCCTCAGGATGAGGGAAGGAGGGAGGGAGCAAGATTGCTGAAAGATCTAGGTTGTGCTCCTGTTCAAAGAAAGTGCAGTGTTTCACTGTTACAATTTGCTGAGAACATAGTATAGCAGCTTCCAGGGGAGTAGGAACAATTATGAATATTAATAAGGTAACTGACTCATGAATATTAATTAGATAGCATGATATTCGTCAGCTAACTGATTTGCTGAAAAGCAAGTAAGGATGCCAATGTTAACTATTTCTAATGAAAAAGCAGGCGACAGAGGTTTCCGCTTTCTCTTAAATCACAGATCATAATAACAGTAGGTTCAAAAATAACCATAGGTACTGTATGAGCACAACAGACTAGAGAATAAGAACAAAAACTAAGAAAGTAAAAAAGACAGGCTTTTTTCTTTCTGACCCTTGCATGCCTTGTTTAGTGTAATTTTGAAAAGACCGTTTCAACTGAGCACATATTTGCATAAACAACACATAAAGGTTTTTTTTTTTCTTCTTCTCTAAAGCAAGCAGCTGTATGTACAGTACAGTAAGTGGTAATAGAAAGTTGTGTTATTGTTGTAGCTGCCAGCCATGAAACTCAGTAACCAGACCTCTGGGACGGCTGCACAGATTTAAACGAACAGTAAAATGGGTCTGTTCTGTATCGCTTGAACTTGTGTCTGTGCTCTCTTTTTGTGTCATACAGCGTATAATCCAAATATTTATGCATGTTTTGCAACCCTGCATGTTTTAGTCACAATTCACAGTTCAATTAGTCAGATCATTTTCTCACACAGGAGAGGATCAAATAATAGATAGATGCAAATACTGCTTTGTTAAATGTATACAGCTTGGTGTAGAAGTGAATCATTGTCAGGCGATTTGGCCAACGTGACACATCACGGTCAGCACCTGCAGAAGGACCTTCCTGCTAGAGGTGAAGGTGATGTTGTTGGTCAAGATGTGGGAAAGATGTTTTAGCCCCCTAAGGAAGAGCAGATTTGCTCTAATGCCTTCTTTACAGAGGAAGAGGGGGTTTTATGTTACAAGAGTTGACGTTTGTGCCTTTTCACAGCCGCCTGATGGAAGTGTGATTGAAATCTGTATGGGCTGCGCACTACAGTATGTGGTGCACTTTGAATTCTGGCCAAGATATTTTATTTTATTTTGTTTTCACTTTTGTTTTCTGTTAAAAAATAAATCAATGATGATTGATTAATTAATTAATTAACTAACAATAAACAAACAAATAAAGGCATACATTTTTGTAGTTGTCAAGCCACTTTTTGCGAGCATTTGGTGACCTTGATAATCGGGTATAGTCCATATGTTTTGGATGACCAAGAATTAAGTACAGTTTATTGCAAAGTGCTGCATAGATTGTAACTAGACTAGAAATATTGGCAATGCCAATATTGTCAACAAACTATTACAAATTATTGCTGTATCTACTGTAGTATTATTTTAACTGTAGTTCTATTATATTTAATTTTTTTTATCATTTTTATGTACATTCATTATATGATGATGGGCACTGACAGGGTTGGATCCATTCGCAAGCTTTAATTCAATGTCATACAAGCAGGGTAAAAAAAGCAGGCAAACAGGAGCGGAAGAGGCAAAGCAGAGTCATGGTTGAAATACAAAGGTCTAGGCTGGCAGCAAACAATCACAGCAGCAAACGGTGGCACAGGCAAAAACAACGGACACAAAATGGGAAT
The DNA here is from genome assembly GCA_032361165.1 of Enteromius paludinosus. Taxonomy (NCBI): domain Eukaryota; kingdom Metazoa; phylum Chordata; class Actinopteri; order Cypriniformes; family Cyprinidae; genus Enteromius; species Enteromius paludinosus. The sequence goes on from JAUMHQ010000071.1 coordinate 9,597,556, forward strand.
GAATGCTTAGATCACAAGGGAAAACAAACCAGGGCAAGATAATGCTTAGCGATCGTCTAAGGGTGAATGTGCCAGTTATATATTGAGTGGGTGTGGTGACAGACAACAGCTGTGGGTGATAATTACTGAATGTGAACAGGTGTGGGTGTGCAGTGCATGATGGGAAGTTGAGTCCAGGGGAGGTGATGCGTGTGCCCTCAAGCTCCACTAGAGGCCACTCTTGACATATTATATATATATATATATATAATATTTTATTTTATTTAAACATTTCTGTAAAAATAGCATTACTCTCTTATTTCTGTAAACTGTAATTACAAAGACTACAAATGTCTGCAGTGCCATTATTGCTAACACAGTACTATGTTTTTTTTTATTTTATTTAAAATATTTATTTTATTATCAATATTAAAATTTCAGTAAAATCCAAAACAGATGTACATGCGAAGAAACGGGGCCGCGAGCTCATTTCAAACCCTCTTGCTCGCTTGATATGTCATCCGCACACAACTCAAGCACTAGCACTGTTGTTTTTTTCAGTCGTGGGGCGGGGCTTGCTGATTTAGTTTCCCCCCAACCAGCGATGCCATCGTCCATCGCGATGTTTCACATTAGACATCGTACGATGCCAAATTGGTCGACATCGCCCAACCCTAGTTTCATTTATTTCATTTTCATTAAACATTGTCATTTTTGGAGGCAAACACTATAAAATTGTTATTCTAATTTCATTTTCAATAATCATTTACTTTTTGAATCTTACTATATATATTAGGGCCGGGACTTTAACGCGTTAATTTAGATTAATTAATTACACAAAAAATAACTTGTTAAGTTTTTTAACGCATTTAATAGCAAATTTTTTAACCGCGGAACGTTTCTCACTTGATGAGTTTCGGCGGACCGATTATACTGGAGCACCAACTTGCGTTTCCAAGCAGGGCTCTCAAGTCTCACACATTCACCGTGAGACATACGCATTTCAGCCAGTTCACACGCTCTCACGCTGAAAAGTAAGAGATAATTCTAACTTGTATATACAATTAATAGACAAGGCGCAAGGATACGTTGTGCCAGCATGTTCGTTTACTAGGCAACATGGGCGCGCGCACGCACACACCGAGTGGAATTCATATTTGTGCCTATAATTTATGAACAATAAGTACAATTAAACTGCTAGCAATAACTTCAGAGAATTGGTTGGGCCAGAGGGGCTGCTGTGAAAATATTTTGTGGCTCCTCCCCTATAGCAGATCAAATCTCACTCCAAACTTTTGCTAAAACTTGAGAGCCCTGTTGAAGTATTGTGTTATACGTAAGAAAACAGTGTACAGAAGGTCTACCTACCCATAGGGATCCTGTATGTCTGAAATGTAGGCTACTATATTTCTAAATATCCTATCACTACACTTAATGGCAATATTGCACTGGTCTGCTGGACTTGGTTGAACAAAAATATTTTGTTGCTTAAGTTTATGTATTCAGTCACTATACAATGGTATACTAAAAATCCAAATGAAAAAACGTACTTCTCACTGATCTCAGGTCAAATATTTATATGCGATTAAAATGCGATTAATTTTGATTAATTAATTGCAAAGCCTCTAATTAATTAGATTAATTTTTTTTAATCGAGTCCCGGCCCTAATATATATATATATATATATATAATTTTTTCCCTGTAAAAATAGCATTTGTTGCCTCTCACTCTCAGTTCCTGCAAACTTGGTATTCCAGTATGTTGCAATATGTTTTGAATGACCAAACATTAAGTATACTTTTTGTAGAAGGCGACATAAGTCATAACTACAGTCGTAAAATTCTAGTATGTTTCGGATGACCAAAAATTAAGTACACTTTATTGTAGAAGGCGGCATATATCGTAACTGCAAAGACTATACTGTCTGCCAATGCCAGTGTTGCCAACACAGCATTTTACTCTAGTCTGCCAAAGCATGGGGGTGTACCGAGAGACGGAAATAGAGAATGGTTCAGAAGATCATGATCTGAATACATGGCAGCTCTGATCAGTAAACAGTCACTACTGCTACGACTGTGGGCAAGTACAGTACAGTTTAGATCCAATAGAAGACACTCATATCGCCCTGCCTGCTGGGAGACTGTCACATGATGATCTATTGTGAACAATGTGAGTGATAGACATCCCTCATTTGAAAGTCAATGCCAAGACACTTGGCATAGATGTGGTGTAGACGATTTATGGCCACCTGATAAAGTTATGATGACTGTCCCTATAGGTGGTTGCACAGCGTTCAATCTTCCTTCTTCATGCGCTCTCTCTCTCTTTGGCACACAGACAGCATGAAATATGACAGTCATACATGCTGAGATTGAAATAAAAGCACAGATGGGTCGCACAGGTTTGCATCAAGAGTGCTTGCTCATTTCTTGGGCTAGTCATGTGCCTGATTTCAAACCGATCATGTGAAATATGGACGTCTTTGACCAGCTCGATGAAAGGGATCTCTTTTGTATTGCTTTGAATCTGAAATCCAATGCCATGACATTTTAAAGTATTGTTTTCATTCTATAGTCCAGAACTCATGCAGAATATCACTCTCACACAGCGATTATCCTGGGGCCTTAGATGGAGAGGGCCTTGGTGTACATGTATATATTGTATGTTTATGAATTACGTTTGTTACTTCATTGCTTACTCTGACAGAACCACTCAAGGGACTCTTTGTGCATTGAAATACTGCAGAAGTGGCACTTTTGTGTTATGTTTTGAAGTATTAAACCTAAATAAACCTATTATCCAAATTCTGCTTTGTAGGATCTCGAACAATATGATAGCAGTTAAAAGCAGTCAGTATCGGTTTTGTAACGATGACAGTATTGCAAAAGTAATTTTCTCTTAAATTATTACTTTTCTGATATACTGATAATTTATTTTGATCATTTTTGTAATATATATACATATATAAATGTATATATATTGTAATAAGTTTTGTATCATGTTTTTACCTAAAACAATTTAATTTATGACTTTTGTTAATATTCTGATATTTTTAGTAATTAATTAAATTATTTATTTATTTAGATGTATTTTAATTTATATAAGAAATAATTATTTATGACTGAATGACACATTTATATAGCGCTTTGTATTCATATTTATAAGTCAATTTAATTGATCAATTTCTTTCACTGGATTAATATTGTATTCATTTATTTTTGTTTATTTTTTATACATTTTTATTTATCAATTTGTTTTAATTGTTTTAAAGGAAATATTGCATTTATTGACTTATTTTATTTTTTATGATAATTATTATTTATTAACACCCTTACCAATTTGTTTATTTTTTTTATGAATTAGTTTAATCTTATTAATTAATTTATTTGTTTTTCAAACACTGTTTTTTTTTCTCCACGAACCCACTATTGCTCTCCAAACCCCAGTGTGAAAACCACTTATAAAGGGGATGAAAAAGTCTCATATCAGTACTGGATCTAAATGCTTCCTTGATATGAATGCCTGACTTAAAAAGAACTGCAATCTAACGCGTTCACCGTCAGCACGGTAATATATTGATCCTTTTTCTTAGCTTTATCTTTATTTCCTCATGGTGCTCATTATTCCTTAATTGATTCAAAGTAGATTTAATCTTGCCATTGAGTGTGGGCTTCTTATTGAAAGCATTAGTTTAAACCCACAGTAGATCGGCATCCTCCTTTGTCTGCTCTAATTAGCTCAGCTGTGATGCATTGTTTGTTTCAAAAGGCTTTAAATGCTCTGCTTGACTTAACCTACATGGGCTGTTGTTTATTTGTGTATTCACCTCTTTGTATTTTATTACAGGAGGGTAATGAGAGGCTCCAGAAGATGGTGGGCAGCTGTCCTGCTCTGGGGGGCAGCACTGATTGCAGAGGCACGTCCCGGCAAAGAAGGATTTACCCCGATGGCGTATCGACCTCTCGTCAGATTCCGTCACAAGGTATCGATCTTTCCGATTTCATTAGCCATCGCTTTAAAAGAGTAGACTCTGTGTGGCCGGTTACGATGCTAATTACTATGGAAATCCGCATTGCATTGAGCGCTTCTGGTTTGATTATTGTCACAGGACGATTCATTACTCCTCCTCCGCTCATGAGCCGAATATCAGAGATGCGTAATAATATTTAGATTAAAAAGTGTTGGATCTTTGGCTGTGGACATTGCAGGCGAAAACTCCTGCTGCGCTGACATCATGATGAAACAGCTCAGTGTGATTGTGTAATTGAATGTTTATTGACTGACCGTTGCAGTGAGCTTTGTGGACACACACAGTCAGATAGCAGCAATTGAGGCGTGATGCAGCTCTAATAAGCTCCACTGCTTCTCTCTCCTCTTTTTCCTTCATCATCTCCACGAACGAACGTTCATATTATGTAACAGATCAATTAAACCCTGGGAGGGAGGAAGGCCACTGACTGACAAAACAGGGACCCATTTGAACTTTTTCCTTTTATTTTTGCGGAAACGGTTGCAACCCAGGCCTAGTTGCCACTGAAGCTAAGCAGGGTTGAGCCAGCAGGGGATGCTCACCTTGTGGTCTTTGTGGGTCCTAATGCCCCAGTATAGCAACGGGGACACTATACTGTCAAAAGAGTATTAAACCGAGGTCCTGACTCTCTGTGGTCATTAAAAATCCCATGACACTCATCGTAAAGAGTAGGGGTTTAACACCACTGTCCTGGCCAAATTCCCACTGGCCCTTGTCTATCATGGCCTCCCAATAATCCCCATCCATGGATTGGCTGTATCTCTCTCTCCTCTCCACCTGTAGCTGGTGTGTTGTGAGTGTAATGGCACCGTTGTCCTGTGGCAGCCATCGCATCATCCAAGTGGATGCAATATGTCATGAAACGTACGTCTTGGCAAAAAAGTTCCTATTTTAGGATTAGGGTTTCCGTCATGAAATCAGGTTGTATTTATTAGTTACCTGAAACTCTGTTTTCATACTAATCCTTTGGTGCAAACCTTTTTTACATTTAACCTGAGAGAATATGCTTGGTCATCTAGTTTAAGTAAATATCAGTACCGATGATGACAAACTTAAAATTTTGCATTACATTCAACTGCTTGCCTTCAATGGTATTGCCTTTGGAGAGCATCTTGCATTCATTGCATCTCTTGCAATAAATCTGCAGCTCACGAACAGTACTGTTTTTTTTTTTTTTGGTATATCCAAAGGGACAAGCACTTCAATAAAACGTTGAAACTGCCGAATTCTCCTCATGAGTTGTCACCTAGCTACAGTAAACGGCTGCCATTAGGGAATTACTGTTGGAGGTGACGCAATCATACCATCGCCCAGACCAACAGGAAGAATGTGGAAAGATCCATGCAATTCAACCAAATGGGAAAACAGCCTGAGAGGGAAAAGCACACGCTGTTTTTTTGAAATGGCTGAACTGTTATCATTTCAGACAGTTAGTATTGTCATGCTATCAAAATATTCCACTTATGCAGTTTGGTGTTAATTATTAGATCATTAGAATATGACAGATGGCATAGGCAGATACGCAGTGCTTTAAAGATGATGGGGTTCCTGTGATTGCTTTTTTTTATTATTTCTTGTGTGTGATTGATACTAGAGCGTTAATAGCATCATGTCGGCTACTTAAATGAATTTGTCTTATGTGCTGTGCCATTAAGGTCTGATTTATTTACTGTGACATTTAGAACATATTTGGAAACCTTTCATATTAGCAATGGAATAAGTATATTACTATTCATTTTATTATTAATCTAATCTGTTTTGGCATCTAAAAAAATTATAGGTTTTAAAATTGTCCCTGTTTTTTTACATTATAATATCTTTATTATAATATATATACATTTTTTAATTTTAAACATTAAACGTATGCAACTCTAAAAATAGTGGCGCTCAGTCTTAATATGACCCGGTGATACAAGTAGCAAATCACTACTACCGTTGTGGTTACAAATGTGGTTGAAGTGCACAGTTAACCTAACGACTCTGTCATTAATTCTCTGAAGGTAACCTTGAACATCCCACTTCGTTCAAGTAGCAGTGTTGTTTGCTAATGCTCACAACCCTCTCGTGGAGACATTCATTTAATAAAGCTGGAAATTATGAATGAAGATGCCCTTTGCTCTTTTTCCTCTGTATGAAATGCTAATGCTGTCACATACATCAGAAAGACTAAATAGTCGAAATGCGCACTTTGGGAACACACAGTTACCAAATTTCCCGCAATAACTTCCTTATCAGACCACAATGTGTGAAAAATCCATTAAGTGCAGAGCACAAACAACCTCCAGTCTCAGATAAGAATGCATTTGATGGCACAGGCCAGAAGCAATTTGATTACTTCTAATTATTATTATGCTTAGTGGTCATATTATATATGAATCCTATTTCAAAGGTCATATTGAGTCAATGCATGCGGTCATTCCAGAGTTTTACAGCAATGTGAATCCATAAAGATGACTGGCAACGGATGAAACATGCCTGTGTTTCAAATGGGGGAGGTGTGTTGGGTGAGGACTGCGGGCTTGAGCCTGTTTTTCTGGCACGGGTACAGAGATAAGCAGTGACCCCATTAGCTTTCCCTCAACTCTGCCTGCTTCAATCATCATGAGTAATTCAGCTTATAGTATGAAGCTTTGTCCTGCTCTGCAAAAGCCAATCTCCTGTCAAAGCCAAAGGTTTAATTCACCGTAGCCCCACCCTTCCTCTACCTCCACCCAGATTATGACCCAAATTTTGCTCCGCCCCACATTTAGACCAATCAAAAAACTAGTTGCTTGAGTGACAGATGGCACACATGTAAGATAAAGCAAAGGGGCGGGGTCTTGAAGGATCTTATTATAGCCGTGATTTCATTTCTGTACTTCAGTTGCGTAATTGATGTACAATTGATTCCAGGAAGATTATCTATTCACCAAGCCTCAAAAGTCTTCAGAGTGGAATGAATGAGCTGTTACTCTGAACTAAATGCTCTCTCAGCTTTTGCAGGAATGTGAGTTTAAGATAACATGAACAAATAAAAGTGCAGAGCAATTATACTCCTTCCTTGGATCGCTAAATGAAAAAATAACCTATGTATATGTAACCTATGTATATGTATTTTTTTTTTTTTTTTTTTAAGGTCTGGTAAGAAAAAGAGAACATGTGGAGATAAATGTTGGTGACACAGGCACCATTCTAGTACAAAAGCTAAAAGGAATACATTGCAAAGGTGCTGTGGTGGAACTGTCTCTGAGGCTGGCACAGGAAGGGGAGGGGCTTGCAGCAAGTTTGTTTTCATTTTGGACAGATTGGACAAATGGCTTTGGAAAACAAAGAGAGAAAGCCTGTAATTTGCTGCTTCATGGTAATCGATCAGAATTAAAATCTCACCAGTTATCTGTCTACTGGATATCCAAATCATTCTGTAACTTTACTTATACCAAGAACGATTAGTTATTTACTGATTACTGACTCTACAACAAAAGTTTATTTACCAACCATTTGCCCTTATAGATTCTCTAATTCTTGAACTGTTTTAAAGCAATACATATCAGTTAGTGGCAGCGTGTGAAACACTTTATATATACACATCAACTTTCATTTTATGCAAAATAGCAACTTGGATGTTTAAAAATGTCATGAGTAAATGATGACCAAGTTTTTGTTTTTGGGTCGCTATTACTTTTGGGTTTCAGGCTTAGAATTTTGTTACACTTTTTGTTTTATTTTTCATCCCATGACACTGCTGTTTTTCTTCCTTAGAGGCAAAATGACAGCTAACATTAACATTTCCCATTTGTCTCTTTAATGGTGGAATACGGCATCCTTTAACCTTTAGAAATAGACTCTTTGAGAGACTGCCGCACTCTGGCTGGTCTGAATGAATGAATCATTTAACTCGTACTGACAAATACGGGCGCCAATATTTTGAAAGAATTATTTAGACTTTGCCACTGCAATTTGGCATAGGAATAATGCATATCATACTTTTAACGAAAGAAAGGAGCATTAGTCATTTAAAATTACAATGTCATTTTCTCTAGAAGCAAAACAGCAATCAGATGTATTTGGAGTGTGTAAGCCATCCGGTATCCAGTATGTGGATGTCTGTGGCCAGGAATCTATTGATATACTTCACTGTGAACATATTTTAAGTATTGTTTTTCTCTTTGTTTTTGTTCCAGCAGGATGGGATCTCAGAGAGCTTACGCGTTAAAGGTATTTACAAAACCTACTTCTCTCTTATTTCCTTTTACACACACAAATATTCATTAACTAAAAGGTTTTGACCAAGGTCTTGTCAGGACTTGTTACAGTAGTGTTTATGACATAGAATTGTGGTACTTAAAGTAATTTTTGAATTGAAATCATTATTTATTTGAGGAATTCAGAATGTATGCGGTATAATGAACATACTGTATATGGGTTTTCTCTTTTTTGCACTGGTTCTAGATTTATGCAAGATTAAGGAAGTACTGTGCTTTTGTGGGTATTTGAACCAGATTATATATTAATTCATGGTAAGCAAAACATTTAGACTGTTACTTAAAACACTAAAAAGTTATTTTCTTATTTTAGTAAAATAATATTTTTCATGCCTGGGGTGCCAATGACTGCCACTGTTGCCCGTGAATAAAAAATGGTGCATTGTGGTTAGGGCTGCACGATTAATCATATCGCAATCGCGAAGTCAGCCTGTGCGATTACATTACAGCAAATGTTGCGATTATAATTAATAAACAAATGCATTCCTGACCTGGACGTAACAAGACATTAATTCTTGCATTCACACCAGATGTGAATGAAGCATTAAGCGCGAGTGATTTACATGTTAAGTCAATGCTAAGGTGCAATTAGACATCCTGCAGCGCGATTCGCGTGAATTAAGCGGTGCGTTAAACAAGGCGGTTTTACTGCACGCATAAACAGCATGGAAGCGGCGCATACGCAGAGCAGGAGAGCGCACGCCAATTGTGCTTTCATACTGGCAGCTTGTACTGCTGGAGGCTATACACAAGCATCTTTCTGTTGTATTTTCCAGCGTTCTTCTCCGAACACTTCATTTCTCTGCACCTGCTACGCGCTTCTGCACCGTCCCTGTGTGCTCTCATCCGTTAACATTAAAAATATGCGCTGCTGACGCGTGCAGTGTGGAACCGGCGTAAACTAGACATGTTCAAGTGTTCAACCACACGTGAATAGCGAGATATATTCAAGCTGAGTCAAACCACTTATATATCGTATCGCAATCGCAAATAGCAATTTTGACCTTAATAATTGCAATGTGACATTTTTCCCAAATCGCGCAGCCCTAATTGTGGTAGTATTCGGAACGAATGCGTGTTTATTTTTGAGGAGCAATATTGGGCACTCAAGCAGGCCGTATATAGCCACATTAATTATCATGTTAGCAAACCGTCTGTGGTTCAAGGTGTAAATCACATGTTGGCTATAGCCCAACAGTCATCTGTAATTAAGACAGCACAAGAGTTAGCCAGATGATGCCAAGAACCTACAGAGAGCGCTGAGATGTGAAAAATCCATCTCGCTCCTCAGACTCCATGTGAGGTGAAATCCCACCATAAATTTTTATCTCAGGTCAGCTCAAAGGTGCTTGTGTTAGCAGCTCCTTTGGCTACAGGTAATATAATCAGACTTTAATAGAGAAGCAGACTGTATTACTTCAGAAGGTCAAAGCTGAGCTGGCATTGTGATAAAAGACAGGATCTTACTTTTCTACAACTGTTCAATTAAAAGGATGCTTTCTGTCTTTGTCTTCTCCGCCTTTTAAAATGAAATGAAATTTAACCTATTTACCTTCTTAATTCATGGTTTTTGATATCATTAATCTCTGCTTGTTATTAAAAATGTTTTTCCAAATTTTTTTCTCAAGTTTTTTTTCTCTGAAAAAACAATATGCCGCTGTTGGATAATAATGGCCTACAGCCTAATAGAAAATTAGTCAATGTTTTAGCATCTCACATCCAATAAGCTTAGATGGGGAAAATCAAGCCAAGTTCCCAATTTTTTTTTTTTTTTACATATTTAAGTAAAATTGATTGCAAACAAGAATTCACAGTGATGTTTATGCTTAGTTTACTGTAAAAAATTACATTTATTTGTATGAAAATTACATTTAACAGTCTTTGTATTCCCAAATTTCACATTTAATTTATTGTGTTACTAGCCACGTTTAAATTATTTGTCAAATTTAACAGAAATTTCTGAATCTACTAGAATTTTTTTTTTAAAAGTGTAAATGCTGCACCAAATTGTTTATTAGTGTAAATCAATTTTTGAACACTTCTTCATAATCGTCATAATCCGAACAAAAAGGGATTCTCATAATCCTAAGAAAATGCACAAAATAGTCTTTTCTTTTTCGTTTTACCCAATTAAGAAAAGCAGTGTGGAAATGCTTGGGCGTCTTGTTCCACATTCTACTTAAGATTCTGTCTGGAATTATTTTTTGAAGAGCTGTTTTAATTTTTTATTAATCATTTTAATTATTCAGTCTAATTACTCCATGTTTAAGTGGATTAAATTCTGACTTAGGTATATTACCTTAATGGAGGATTTGGAAGACTCCTTCTGCAACTGCCTGAAAGGCATTTGATGCAGCTGATTCATTTCTTTTGATGAAGCTTGTCTATATAATAATTATTTCAGCTTTTGAAGTACATAAATCCTTTGTGGGGAATTCATTTAGTACCTTCAAGACAAACCGCTTTCAGCTTAATTTATGACATGGCAGAAGTTGCCTGCTTTGTAAATTCAAAGTGCAGACTACAGCACATGAAATATAGCAGGAAAGAATATGAAGCCAACTGAAATTGGCTGTCAGAATTTGGAAAAGAGAAAAACTAAGACAGCATGCACAAGCGCATAGCAGAATGCCCTGTAATTGGAATCTTAAATGAAGTGGCTGGCATATCCACAGTTCCACTGTGCAGTTAAATATCTTACTACTGAGGGTGAAATCACATCTTTTTGGGTTGAAGAATAGCTTTTTGGGTAATAGTATGAAAATTGGAGGGAATGTATTCGGACCACCAGCCACTCTACACTATTTCTCATACCCAACTCACATAGCATGCAGGCAAGTTCTATACTTTTCACACAAAAGCTTTCAGAGATTTTTTTTTATATATATATATATATATACGAACATGCCAGGGTTTGCCCATTGAACTCTTAGCATGCACAAAAGCAGGCCTGGTCCCCCGATTCTAGCTTTCTTTATACTGTCTCAACTTTGTCATTACAATTCAATTTAACAATGTGCACACAGGGATGCCTCTTTGGCCTGCAGTTGATGAAACATTTTGAAATGCTAAAGGCTTTAGCTCTAAATTGTATGTTAATCCTGAAATCTCTTTAGCGTCTTTGGGATTCCTTTTCACTTTTTGAAAGGGAACATTGCATTGTGTCTGGTGAGAATAGAGAGTGTTGCTAGACTTACTGCCTGGTTGCAGTAATTTTCCTCGACAGATTTAGTTTTGGGCAACTGCCCACCATTCGACTAGCTACTGAGCATCCCATGTGTACTTGTTCATCTGTGATCACGAAATGTAAGTGAATTCTATTTTATGTAGATTTTGCAAAATGCTGCATTGTTTAGTATGCTTTAAGAAAGGAGAAAAAAGGTTTCAGTTAGTCAAGTTAAACTCAACAAAGATGATTGACACTTAGCTTACATAACACATTACACTGATTCAATAGTATAGGCAAAAAGATGTACACAATTTGAGTGTATTCGGAAAACATTGCATGCTTATTTTATAAGCAGGTTTATGATTATCAATGCAGTTGCAGAAATGCTGTTAAAAACTGCAGACAGTGTGGTAAAAGTCTGTGCACTACTACTTCTCAAATTGGTCTTTGACCATTAAGACCTTTAATTTAATTCTAGAATAGGCACTCAACCCAGTAGGAAAAGTTAATGTAGAAATACATGAATATTCAGAAGCAGAAAAGCCAATGAAGCAGGAGGGTGTCTAATATCAACAACAGGATTTGCACATGGAAGTTAATGAATCTAAAAAGACTCATAAGGGAGATGAACGCTTCCGTTGTTGCTCTTAACAGATGTTGTTTTGGCGACACTGAGAGAACAACCCGACACCTCTTTTCACATGCTGAGAGTGTTTTTAAAAGCCCCACTTTAGCAGTTCTTATAGCCCGTCTACAATCCATTACCATAATGCTAATAAGTTATTTAATGCTTATTTAGCATTCAGCGAAAAACGCAAGTAATGCCCCTGGAAAGTATAAATAAGATTATTTCGAACAAAGTGGAAATAGTTTTTTTGGGAGTCTTCCATTTTCTCCTCAAAAACCACAGTGAGGTTTAGCAAGCGCCAACATTTTTTTTTTTTTTTATCCCATTTCTGTATTGTTGCAGTTCTGGTGCATCTGGCCAGGACTGAATGTTGCCAGCTCAGTAAAGTAAATTGCAGTGGTGGCATACTATAAAAATAGATAACGAGATGAATGACAGACCATATGAATAAACAGGATGCGTGATATTTGTCTCTTTAGCTTTAAGCCTAATGAGGAGAGTGGTATGTTGTGGCGGCTGAAAACGCATAAAGCTAAACTTTTTTTGTTGTTCTTCTCTTGTAGTAACAGATGCCTGTCGATGTTATTGTATTTCTTGCTATGCCTTTCACTTGTCACCCGTTTACTCATTTTGCTTGTTACCTCTTTTTCCCGTTAAGTGGTTGTTTTGGGAGTTGTTTAAGGAGCCACATGGACTCCAGAACCTAGTGAACTGCCTGCTGCCCACATTGGCGGATTCTAAGGCAACATTTTAACTGCAATGGAGCATCAAGTGATTAATTTGGAGCGCTCTATATAGGCAGCACCTCGGATAACACTAAAAGCATATGAGAGACTATTGATTTTAATAGAATTAAGTATTGGTTTTGCTGAAAACAAAACAGGATGACAAAGCATCCTAAATATTGAGAGCCATCTGTCCCTCCATAGACAGCAACACAACTGAAATGATCCCAGGTCCAGAAACATTGTAAAAACATCAGTAAAACAGTCCATGTGACATCAGTTTTGCGATGTTTTGTAAATACTTTTTTTGCACAAAGAACACAAAAATAACATAATAAACTCAACCATTCTTCTCCCCTGACTTACATCTTCCGCCATTTTAGAGAGTATGCATGCACACTTTTACGTATTTGTCGTAATCTGCCATGTTCACAGTATATCAGGGGGAAAGCATGCACAGATACGTAATCTGCAATTTGGGAGAAGAATGGTAGAGTTAAATGATGGTTTTTTTCTAGTTTTCTTTGCGCAAAAAAAGTATTTTCCTAGCATCACAAAACTGATACTGTTTTACTGATGTTTTTACAATGTTTCTGGATCTAGATCATTTCAGTTGTATTGCTTTCTATGGAGGATCAGATAGCTCTCTGATATCATCAAAAATATCTTAATTTGTGTTCCAAAGATGAACAAAGGTCTTATGGGTTTGGAACGACATGAGGGTGATTAATTAATGTGAGCTAACCCTTTAAATGTATTTGTTTTTTAATCTAATGTGTGTATTTTTTTTCTTTTTATATTTGTTTTTCATGCCCATAGACCCCCTATAATTCCTTTGTGGCCCCTGCTCTTTTGAAACGCCCTGAAGGACAACCACAAGTAGAGACGATGCATGTAGTGATAGTTGAAATGCTCAATGGCACAGAAATGGCTTAATGCTATATGAATTAGCAGAGGGAGGTTTCTGCAGGGTGTGCAATTACTGAAGCGTGGTGCTGCCTCCTAAATAGTGTAACTCAGTGGGACTTAATGACAGCTGCATTTTAATGGGGTTTAACTCCCCTCACTGTACAGATCTTAAGGATTCCACCTCCTGAGCTTCAATTGATCTTGTAACCAATGACTTAGCCGCTGTGCTGCTTCCTATTGAACGCCGTAGCTTCTGCTTTATGGGAACCAGTCTATAAGTGCATCCGCATCTGGCTGGTCATTAGTTTTAAGGTGCCTGCATGCTTATACTTAGTTTGTAATTTCTTAAAGTTCAAGCAAAAGTTGATTGCACTTAATTTGCATTTAAACAGTCATTAGCTCTGTATCTTTTTATTGCTTAGTAGAACAGATTTTTTTTCATAGCAGATCTTCTGAGACTGATTGGAGATAAACAATGTTGCCATCTAATGGACGTTTGTTTGCTTACTGATGAATCTAGATAATAATATGGAAGGTAGAGAAGAAGAAATGGTGCCTATAACTTTAAATACTTTGAGGTGAAAGAGTCTCATACTGTACCAAATCTTGCTGTAGCTTTATATAAAATAACTAAGTTATTTATTTATTTTACATTTGTATATATTTATTTATTAATGTGCAAAAAATAAAGGTGAGTACTGTATATTACGCAGTCTCTTATTGAATTTAAGGAAAACATTCCTGTGATGTTCATACTTTCACATCCACATAGAGACAATATTGACTTGAGTTTGACTCAATCTCGGAGTTAAAAGGATGAAAAAGAAATGAAAATTTGAGCATTTGTTCCTTTAAGAAGCCTATTCTCTTTGAGGCACAGAATGCTGCTTGGATTGGGTAAATGTGATTAAAGTCTTCCACAAGGAAACGTTATTGAATTCTTCATTTCTACATAAAAAAGCTTCCCCTTTCAATTGCTGGAACATACCAGCATTATGACGTAAGAGAACATTTTTAAGTTTAAATCTTTTATTCTCTAAAGTAAAAAATTACTTGGAGCATTTTCAGCAGTTTATTGACTGGCTACAGTAAAAAAAAAAAAAGAATACTCCCCATTGATTTTTGAGTGAAGAAGTGTGAATATCACATATTATTAGTAAAAAATTCAATTCATAAAAACATCTCATTGAACAGTACTTTCAAATAAGCTGACTTAAAATGACTATGCTGGAAATAATATTTCTGATATTTAAATGTTTTTTTTCTGTGGAACGCATAAGATATTTTGAACAATGTGGGTAATTTACAGTTTATGGTCCCTATTGACTTCCATGGTATTTATTTTATTTTGAATTTATTTTAATTTACTGTAGAATTTATCGGGCACCATCAACTGTTCGGTTAGAAACAAACTGTTACAAAATGTTTAGAAAAACTTAAAAGTGAGTGAATGAATGGAGAGTTAAAATTTAGGGGACAGATTTTTAGGGGCAAACTTTGAAGTGCTTCATTATAGGGCAGAGTTAGGCAACGTCGGTCCTGGAGTGCCGATGTCCTGCAGAGTTTAGCTCCAACCCTCAAAAAAACTCAACTGCTTGGAGCCCTAGTCATC
>JAUMHQ010000071.1:9612949-9629029 GCA_032361165.1 Enteromius paludinosus
TGCGTCTTTTATATGGGTCCCTCTGTGAACGATTGGCCCGGGCAGATGAGTTCCAGGTGTTTGTAGTTGATTGCCAGTGCGGCGCTGATCGCTACCCGCCACACTATGCAAACACATTTTTGTCATTTTACCTATTCATTTATTTTACAATACACCCCACATGGCTTGGTGCCCATGACCAGACATGTCATTTCTTGAGCATGTCAGCCAAGTCCTGTACCCCAGAGTATTGAAAGCGTCTTCATCTCCTGTGCTGTGTGACATCTAATTAAAATGCTCTCCCTGAGGAGACAGCTGTGGTGTCCTTTGAGAGAGACCCACCCGGGCCATCCCTCCTACTACTAATGAGCCTATTAGGGACCACAATACCTGTTGGATGTTGAGTCATGGCTTAAAGGGATAAACTGCGAATTAAAAAAAGCACTGAGGCCATAAGAAACAGAGAGGGAAACATAATTTACTCTGAGTTTCCGCTGATTATACGTGTTTCCCGAGTCAAGAAACCCTCCCTGTTCCCTGATATGTTCCCACGAACTTCAAAAAGCAGACGCCTTCATTCATTTTCCCTAATAGTGGATTTTTACAGACATTTGGGGCCCTATTTTAACAATCTAAGCGTATGGTTTAAACTATCTAATGGTCTAAATGATTGAAGCACATGCTGCACTTAGAGCATGTCCGAATCCACTTTTGCTATTTAGCGACGGGAAAAACAGTCGGTGAGCCCAGCGCATGGTCCAAAAGGGTTGTTCCTATTCTCTTAATAAGTAATGGGTGTGTTTGGGCACAACGTCCAATAAACTAATCTGAGTCTCATTCCTCTTAAGAGCCAGTTACACTCGCGCAATGACGGATTCACTATTTAAACAGCTGAATTTGCAAGCACAAAGACTGAACACATCTTCAGAGAGCTGTTCAATCCCAAGCAGATAGGTAGCCTAATACATGCACTGATGTTTGAGTGCTGCTGTACCTCTTTGTACTGTATGTGTAATAAGCAGAGTGTACTTGCATTGTGGACCTGCCTATAGGAGCATATTATACGCTCTTTAACCAATGAAAAAAGACGTTTGTCCATACAACACCTTTTTGTGACATTGTGCACAAGTTACTGTATATACCTTTTTTTTTATTTTTATTATTATTTACGTTTTTTTGCAGCTTGATAGATGTACTCACAATTAACAGCTGTGCGAAAATTCTTTAACATTGTTCTCTGTAATTTTTAAAAACAATAAAGGCACAAATAATATAGTGAAAAAAAGTACTACACTCTTAACCCCCTTTTGGAAACATTGTTTCTTTCATGGTGATGCCATAGAAGAAGCAGTTTTTGGTTCCCCAAAGAACCTTTCAGTGAACAGTTCTTAAAAGAACCATTATTTTTTAAGTAAAATTTTACTTTTAAAGTTTCCATGGATGGCTAGAAGATGGTTCTTTGTCGAACCATTGGTGCCAATAAAGGACGCGTATATTTAAGTGCATAGATGAAAAATTTTCAATGTGGGGTCAAAGATTCAAAAAGAAATATGTTTTATAAATATATCAAAGAACATGTTCTGTGACAGTCCACACACTGTTTGTATAATAGTTTTTGTCTTGAGGCCAGTCCATGGACATAAAGCTACATTCTTGTGTCTGTGAGCAGTTTGTGTGCAACAGCGTACATGCAAAGTGAAATGTTGAGACAAAATTGTCAACTAGGAGATAATGTGTCAAATTCATCCATCTCTCACACGAGCTTGAGCCTACTTTGAAAGCTGGACAAAGCTGTGATCAAAATGTTGTGGAACATGGGAAATGAAGTATACTCAGGCATTTATGCTAATATTGATTTGCCCTTGAGGAAGTTTTGGGTTCAAATGTAGTTTGCGTTGTACCAGCCAACAGCTCAAACCTTCCAACTTCCAACTTCCAAAAAACCACAAAACTTCTGTCAGCAGAGATATATACGAGTTCTAAACTGATGTCTACTGTCAAAAGAACCGGCATCCTCCAGAAAACAAGACATCTGTGCTAGAAAAACCACAACTGTCGCAAGATCCAGCCTTTTTTATGATGTAAACACACCCAGATCTTGCATCACTTTGATGCAACTGTTTTCCGGTCTATAGAAAACTGTTTTTGAATAAATAAGATTTTAAAATGAACCTATCTGAAAAGCACTGTAAGCTTTGCTCAGCTTTTAATTGCTCTGTAATTTGAGTGAAGCTGTAGAGGTAAGGATGAGGTCATGCATGGCGAAGCTCCAGGAGGCGTGATTAAACGTTTCAACCCACCCCCGCGGGATTATCTGATCATCCGCCTGCAGCGTGCGCAGGATTAGAGCAGCATCACCACAATCACATCTGCACCAAAACCTTATTAAGACTCTAAAATCATCAACTCAGACACAAAAGCACAAGGTTTGATGGTCTGTTTGGTACAGCTTAATGAGGATGGTCGTTTTTACTCTATAAACTATTTAGCGAGGCTATAATAACAGATTAAATCAGCTTGTGTGAAAGGAAATCATGTTTTTTTTTTTTTGGAAATGCAGGGTTGTTGTGCAATGTTTACAAAATATATTAACAAAAAATACAGTTGTGCCTATATTTATTTAAAAAGACAAAATACATGTACATGTAAGATCAAATGTTTTTGGGTCATGATCATTAAACAGTTTTTATTCAGTTTATTACATTGCAAATGAACGTACAGGGACTGGAATGCAGGCCCTTTGTATTGAGTAGAATATAATAACAGAATAGATCAGCTTTTGTGAAAATAAATCAGTATGTGACACTTTATGGTTGTTGGTGCACTTCAAAATTTTACTCAAAAAGGGTTTCTGTGCATCTCCACAGGATTTCCTGAAATCATAAATCCCATCATCAGCTGAAGCCATTAATAAGGCTGAATGCCATCCGCTTTTTGAAGTGCTCTCCTTACATCTGATTCTGAAGGCTTCAAAGTCCTCACTCTTTCTTTTTAATAATAAAAGCAGGTGTAGTCGACAGGTGTAGTTGCCACTTTTAGACCAGAGAGAACCTGGAAACCTTGATGTTCTCCTTTATGATGAAACATGTAGGAAAATAAAGAAAACTCTTGAGTCGTTTTAGTGATTCATTTAATAAGACAAAGGGAGTGGAAAGAAGATGGATGGCATAGTTGCAGGAGACATAACATTCAAGATAATTGACTCATTGTCTTGATGGAGATGCCCTGTCCCAATTTAGACCTCCTAATTTGGTTAGCCGCCCAAGGAATATGATATTATTTCGTCACGGACATACTTTGGTCTATGGATAGATGGATGGGACATATCACCTCTCTTATTGCACTGGAATGAAGATGTATTCTGTGCATTTAGCCATAGTGATGTTTGGTTGAATTGGACTGCTTAAAGGAAAAAAGTCAATGGCCCATTTGGTGTTGAATTGCTGTCATATGGGGAATTGAGGTTCGGAATTGTCTCATGGATCTTTTCGTCTAGAACCCGACGGCTGCTGTCATCAATCTTAGCAAAGCAGCGAAATAAGCTAGGGGAGGACAATCGCTCTTACCTAGCTAGAATGTGGTAACAGGTCTGTTAGCTCATCAGTGCAGAAGATGAACACTCTGGGTGTTACCCGCCATTACTGTCAGACACTAAAACCTCTGGAGATGTTTGAGGTGGATTGCTGTAAGCTTGTCGTGTTAACATGTCTTTTATTCTATAGTTGTCTCACCTTTGGTTTGAAACGTTCTTTGTGCTAAACCTATAAATCCAAAAGGGTTATTCATAATGCAGAATGCATATGTACAGTAGTCTATTTAATTTGATTAAATAGCAGAATTATGTTATATGTATTGCATATATATATATTTATCATTTTAATTGTTATAATTATATTTAATGATATAGATATTTTTATTAAATATGTATTTAATTAAATTACAGTATTTAATTTAAGGTAGCAGCAGGGTGAATTGGAAATTTAAAGCATTTATTGCATGTATTAGCATTAAAATAATTCATTCTTCAAATTGAAAATTTAATTTGAGGTAGAAAACATGATTTATTTGACTTAAACATATATTAGGGTACATATAATTATTGCTTTAATTCACTACATTTATTATAATTTACCTGATCTAAATTTGGATTTAATGAATATATTAGCATACATATAATTATTGCAGTTCATGCTAATTCATCATCCTGGTATGAATTCATTCATTCATAAATTAATTTGAATTTGTTTAATTTGGTGGCAATGAAATTACTACAAGGCTATTATTACTATTATTATTACTATTATTATTATTATTATTTCTCTATGAAGCCACAGTTCATAGGGACTTTCTCTACACAGTCAGATAGTCATGTGTTCATTCCCCAGAGTCCAGCAGTATGTTAAGTGCTCAAAGGCATTTATTCATGGCTCAGATTGTGCAGAAAAGTTCAAGGAGAGAATGTATATATGAGGCAGGGGAGCAAAATGTACCTTTTTGTCATCCTTCCTATCTGTAGAATCACACACTTTCCTCCTACAGTATATAGAGTGGAGGAGCTCAGATTGGATAAAACTTTCACAATCTTTTGAAAGGGCAAGGGATTGTAGTTTTGTTATCAGTCGAGTCACTCAGCAATAAGTTTGCGGTGATAACAAAAATGCCACAGTAAGAAAGACTGTAGAAGATCTTCTGGTGACTGTTTGTCTTTGTTCTTATATGATGGCCTCCATCGTCACCCTGTAATGGCAGCCATTCAATATTTCACTCCCTGCCTTTATCCATCAAAGAAACAGCGTTTGGTGCATTACGGGTAACTGAATATCAAATGTCTGCGCAGCCAGCATGAAAATACTGTAGAGCTTTTAATGTTTGTGAGGTGATATCAAGCACTTTGACACGTGACATAGTTATTTTGATCCTGCGAGATAAAACACTTCTGCTCCCCTTTGATTGTCACGACTTTTTCATGTTGGCCTTCAGAGTGCATTAACGTCATGTGTTCATTAGTCAGGACGTATGGGTAATTATTTTTTAGAATGTTCACCATGGACCCTTGAATCAAAATAACTGCATGACACAATATGGAATGTACTGTAGTTTTACATATACAGCACTGCTGTTTTCAACATTAATGATAATATATGGAGAAAAAAATCAGCACACTGTACAGTATGTGACCCTGGAACACAAAACCTTAAGTAGCATGGCTGTATTTGTAGCACTAGGCAAAAATACATCCTGCTAAAAATTCAGTTTTGAAAATCTAGTTCAACAGAATACAATCTATTGTACAATTTCACAATGATCCTATTCATTCTGCATTTTTGATCGAATAAATGCAGCCTTGGTGAGTTGGGGATCTTTCCAAACTTTAGAGTAAACGGTTTCTCAGATCAGCCTGGCCCTTTTTTCACATTCCACCTAAGACTGTTGTTAGGCACATTGTAAATAACCTATGAATGTCAATGTAATACATTACAAAAAGGAAAAGTGGCTGGTTCTTTGATTAAAACCCAGGACATTTGTTGCAGTTCTCCCATAAGGCCGATGTGAAGAGTGTCTGCTGGACAGCCCCATCAGTTTGACTGACAGTCCTTCCCAACCAGCCAACACAAAAAGAAAGCATGAGTGAGCGGGTTGCCAATACCACAGATTACTTCGTTTATCACCAGCAGTCTGATTACACACAGGCCCAATGCCACAGTGTGCTGAGCCCATTTTTGGACATACATTAAATGAATGGGATGTCCTTTGATGGTCAAGAATTCTGAGATACATAATGGCTTTTTAGGTCAGCTTTAATTTTGAGGGCAAACCAAGGGCAACATACAACCAGTTTTGAATGGCGTCTTTGGGGGACATGCACTGTCGATCATGTACTTTTTAAAAGCTTGAGAACTGCTGATTGATTTAACATATTTGTATCAGTTTTATTATTTAAAGGGACGTTATTGAGACGCATGTCTGTGTGTGCTTGAATGTGTGTGAGTGTTTTGGGTCAGTATCTACAGTAATATTGATTTTGTGTGACCTTGGGTCTGCTAGAGGGATTGATTGCACTCATGGATGATCTGTTGGGTGTTTGTGAATTCATATGTGGGCTGTATACTTTTGCTAGTTTGTCTATATACAGTACTGTCCAGGTTTGTGTCATTTAAAATGGAATTGAGAAAGTAATTAGCAGTAATTGAATAATAAACAGAATGCAGAAAATAAAAGTAGAATTAGAAGAGTTCAAATGACCTTCACGTTACAGTGTGATGAATGTTTCTACTTGTGTGTAGTACTGTATTACTATTGGTCTGTCTCCCCAGTTATTCATAATGATTTTTTTCTCCTTCCTCTGACAAAACCTATTAGATCAGGAAGCTTATTGTTCTTCCTTCTGTCAAAAATGTATTCTGAATTCAACAGATGGTCCTTCTTTGTCTTGTTTATCCTCTCCTTTGCTTGTGGTATCAGGTAATATATCTCTTCTTCTACCTGCTGTTCGCTACTCCTCATTCGCAGCATTCGTCAACAGCAACTATTGACCACAACAGAGGCTCAGTCAAATTCATCTGATACCAGTGCCTAAAAACAGCCCCACACAGAAGAAGAGAGTGACACAGCCTTAAGAAATCTCTCTGTCCTCCCCTCATATCTAGTCTCTCTGTCACGACCCTCAGGGTGGCCGGCTCAGGCGAGTCAAGCCAAAATATTGTTCTTCTTGACGAGATGGCCTTGTCAGCCTCTCACTCGTTATGTCTGTCAAAGTCTGTTCCTCTGAGTGTGTAGGGGGACCTTCAGCAGTTAAACTGTGAATTTCGCTTCCACTGACCTTGTTAAAACTGGCTAGAGTAGGTACGGTGCTTGAGTCTGCACAATCAAATCGATATTGTGATGTGGCCGTGTGTTTCATTAACCGCAAACAGCTGTGTATTAAATATATAAAAAAATGGTGTTGAACTTCCCAAACAAACATTTCAGCAGGTGCAATGTGTTCTCTTTCAGTTGTACACATTTTCATCATCACAAACTATTTTGCAAAATTGTATTTATAGAAGTCTAATGCACTTGTGGTGTTTTTCAGACTGACTTGCAGTCTGTTTGTATTGAGATAGATTCAGCTGCTATTTCAGCGAATGTCAGTAGGTGGCAACAACTAGCTTCGATCTTGTGAATCATTCACTCAACTGATTCATTCAAAAATGTTAAAAAGGGTTATTCAGGAACAAATCCAGTGTTTATGAGTGAGTCGTTTAGTTTTTCATCACTAGATTTTTCTTAGTTACTGTCTTTATGAATAATTCACTGATTAATCAAATAAATATACGTTTTATTATTTATTTAATTTGCTTATATATGTGTTGTACAGTGGCGTAACTACAGACAGTGCAGGAAGGGCAGCCGTACTGGAGCCCGTGTGGTGGTGGGGCCAAAAGCGTATATTGTGCACTTTCTTTTAGGTACATCTGACCGTGTGTGCTGCAAGATGGTCATGCTCTCTCGCCTCTTGGAGAGGAATGCCGTGAATGTGCATGTGTGTTAGAGAGGAATGCACGCAAAAAGATAGCGGTTCAATTTAATATAAGAAACTCATAAGATACTGGTTTTAATTGGTCGAAATTACATAGGATAGGCACATATTTGCTGATTTGGGTTCTCTTTCCAGACACAAGCTCTGTGTTTTTGTATGTGCTTCATAAATGTGATGCAGCACAGCCTGCACTGGGACCCGTCATGACTAAGTTAAGCCACTGGTGTTATATATGTTGTTTATTAATGCACACAATCTAAATTATTTCAATTTGCAATATTTATTATTTAAAGTATTTAAAAAAATTCACATTTCACACCCTGTTGAATGAAAAAAGCTGCCTTTTCAATGTGATTTGTCACTGTTATGTTTAATGAGATGTTAAATGTTTTTCACATGGCTTTTCAAATCGCAGTCACAACGTTTGACAAATTATCACATTTTTATAAGCTTACTTGAGGCTGTACGAAATCAGAATACACTCAATTCACAAAAAAATAACAATATAAAAATTGTTATATTTCTAACAGCTCAGATACAGACCGAGTGAGAGGGAGAAAGAGGTTGTTCAGTTTATAGTTTTAGAAGAGTGATAATAAGACCCGTAGCTGTTTTAATGTCACTGTCACCTCCAGCCTGAAGAGAAGCCACATCCGCGTCTGCCGGCAGGTAATGAGCTCCTCAAAGGTGCACCAGCGTCTGCGAAAGTGAGAAATCAGAGATAAAGGGACAGGGGAAAGAGTGGAGAAAAGAAAGAACCAGTGACAGGAGAAAAGAGAGTGTGGAAATCAAATTAGAGGTGAAACGAGAGGTAGACAGCTGGAGAAGATGACTTACTTTATGTAGAATAAAGCAGCACTACTGAGACAGAGAGACAAAAACAATGAAGACGAGAGAGGGAGGGGGGAACAGGAAAAAGGACAAAACAACTAGGAAAATGCAAAGTTTTCCACTCGCATCACACTGTGAGAGAGCCTGAATAATAGCCTGCCAGGCAAGTTGTAAATTCACTTGTGAAACTCATATGGATATCCAGCAGCAGGTAGATTGTTATTGAATGCACTGCCTGTGAAATTCTCCAATGAGATGTTAGGTGGTCAGGCGCAGCGAGAGAGAGAGAACAGACTTTACAGCCCACTGCATTCACACGTCCATTTCTGCAGCGCCGGAAACTTGACAGCAATGGCACTGGCCCCGTGCCCTTAAAAAGCGGAGTCAGCGACCTCAGACCGAAGCAGAGACTGAAGCCGTGTGTGTTTGATGTATAGAGCATGTACAGTGATGTAGACCCTACTGCTGGTACATGGATCTGGGCAGCTCACGTGGCATCACTACAACAGAGCTATAAAAATGTCTCAGCTTTAGCAGTAGCGATGCACAAAATGTACAGGAAAATAAAAAGAATTGGAGGAATGGAGTAAAAAAATAATAGTAATAAGTTCCTGCTGCTTTTAGGGTTCATTTAGGTTCATCAAGTTGTCACAATCCTAAAAGCAGATTTTTTATATCCCAAAAGGTTTAGTATGCTATTTTTTAAAAATATGTTTTGTTATATCCATATGCTTAAAATTCTTTTACGAAGAGAAACATCTGGCGTCATTAAAAGTTAAAATTTGCATTTAAGAAATCGCATAAAATCAGCAAGACAGAAAAGATGCTTGGTTTTCATTTTCATCACACTCTGCAAACTATAGCTGAGATCTCATTTTGTGTGTTCCACTGAAGAATGCAAGTTTTCAAAGGATATTACATGAGTAAATTCTAAAAGAATTTTCCATTTGGGGTCCTTTTAAATCAAGCTGCACAGACAAGGTCAAGGAGCGTGTAAGATCAAAGGTGCTGATAAGCGATCTCAGCAGAGTGATGATATTTTATCTGTGATTTTCGCTCAAAAAATGACTTGCAGCATGTCCGTTTTGTTATTATTTCTTAATGAGGTTATTATTCCCTCATAATTATCTAAACGATAAAATTGGCTCATTAATGTTAATTAGCTGTCCCTCAAGCTGTTTTTATTAATGCCACCGTTCTACATCCACCTTCAGACAGGACTGAATTTAATCTGATCTGACTAGATTTACTAGCACGGTATTTAAAGTGAATCAGGGTCCCATGCATCACATGCATAAATGCAGGTGGCCTTGTAAGCCCATTTCAAATGAGGAGAGATCAATCTGCTTTTCCTCTGTGTCATTCCTCTAAGCTGCCTTGGACATGTCAAGTTGTACTTCACAGTAAATCATACAGTCCACTTGAGAGTGGTTTTATGACTTGTTCTAAATGTCTTTGTGCTTAGCAATGCATTTGTGTAATGCTTGTCAAAGAATATGGATGTTCTAAACAGTTTTAAGAGGCTCTGGCGCATAGTCAGACGGTGAAGTGTGAGGTTGTTTGTCATTCAAAACTGAACTGAGAATACTTTTAAAATTCCAGTTTATGCAATTTGAATTAAAAAAGCAAACAAGATAGAACTTGAATGTAAGGATGCAGAATTTCTCAAGACCATTACAGAAATTTTTTAAAGAAAAGAAGATCTGAGTTTCAATAAAAAAAGACATTGAAATTTGGCATATTTGTTTTTGCAGTAGTTTTTGGGGGTTATTTATCCTGTAAAGATCGCAATATATTTTTTGCTCCATATCGTCCAGCCCTAGCTCCATCTTTTAAATGATTCCACCGGTTCTAATTAACAGCAGCTATCCCACAGTCTGTTAGACACAGCCTAACACTTTCATTTGTCTGCGTGTCTTGAATTGCCCATCACAAACTTGTTTGTCACAGCTCCTGACTTTTGCAAAGTAATGTGATGACCAGAATTCCCATCAGGATGGGCGACCAGCCATGGCACGCTTTTAGCTGCTGTGCAGTGGGTCACAACCATCCTATGCGCACGTGTCCTATGTGAGCAATGCCATCATGCTTTAAATATATACAGGAACACACAAGAGGCCAAATCCTGGTTCTTTTTAGAAATGGTCATTGTGCTATTACCACGAGACCTGGTGAACGTGTGTTTACTGAGATGAGAAACAGTGGCATGATGGATCCATTATCAGTCACCTTCTACAGCACTAGAGTTCTCAGTTGTGTTGTACATTAGAGGACGGATATATATTTAATAGCCCTCACCCATAAGACTCTGAGGGATGAAGAAAGGTAACTGTGCTTCTCTGTGGAAGATATTTGGAGAATGCATAGACAGAGCTCTTGGAAACATTGTTCTTTCTAATTTATGTAATGAAGTAAAACCTATTTCTGCTAGGCAGGCGTTTCGAATGCCTTTGGTACCTTTTAAAAAAACCCACATATTGTGAAATGGAGGGTAAAGTAACATATGGCAATAACAAAATTCATATTGTCATGCATAGAATACTGAAATCGTGTTGAATGTCAGGACAACAGGGCTTGTGTATTACCAGTCGCCCACGTTCACTTAAATGTCGGTCTGAGCAATTAACATATATGCATAAGGAGACACTAGTTATGGTACTCCACTACATATGTTGTCTTTTTTAATTCTGCTTTTTATGTTGTGTGTTATATAAATATATATATATATAAAAAAATCAATTACTAGTTATTCTATCTTTCTATTCTATGTATGTATTTATTTATTTTTGGCTGCTACAGTAACCTGAATAATTAAAATGCATTTTAAATAAAAAATAAAAAAATCCCTTTTTTTCTGTAGTAAATAAATATTTACTTGCATAACAAATTTTACATAGCTAAAATTATTAGAGTTGTTGTTGTTACTATTATTATTATTTGTTTGGGGATTGTAGTTCAAATTTGATCTCAGCCATTTGCTGTTTTTTTAGCCATAATATAAAAAAATAATTATTGGTTTACTAGGTTTGTATTCCTGGATTTCTGAAGCATGCAGACATCCAAACATAAAGACTAAAGTTATTTTGGGAATTTTCACTGTTTATACTTTAACCTCAAAGTTAAATGGATCTCTTTAAGACTTTTAACCCTGAAGATGCAAGTATTTAAGCTTAAACGCAACAAAAGGTAAACACAAGATGTTTTTTGCCCCCAAGATAACTTTTAAATTAAGATCAGAAGAAAAATAAATAAGTGTTCTCAAGTAAACAAAAGACCCCAAAAAAGTATTACATGGTCTCTGTGAGTATCTATATTTTTGGAAGTCATTCTTTTTTCAACTCCCTGTTGTGTCACTATAGTATCTCTGTACAGCAATTTAATCTTTGGTGCGTACTTCCACAAACATGACTTCTCACAGCTTCACTCCACACTGAAAATCAAAGCGCAGGCAGATGGGCTCCTGTTGAAACGCAGCTCATTCACGTAACTGATTCAAGAAATCTTCAGGATTCCACACATTTTAGAGTTTGCCTTTTGCACGGTTGCTGAGAAATGTACAGCTGTCAAATCACAGGTGGATGATGCAGTATGAATATTCCCCCGGTCACACATCTGCAGTTCTGGAATATGATAGAATACATGCAGTTCTTTATTTGCCAGCATGCCAAAAAACGTGAATACTAATGTGCTGCGTGTGCAAACATGTACACACACACACACACACACCAGTGTGACGACACTGACCTTCATCTCCTCTGGGCAAGGTAGATGGTAGACAGCCATTTATCTTTTATTCATTCTGCCATTTCTAAGGAAGGAAGCTTTCCTGCCACGGTGGCTTGTCAAATAGAGGCCATTTTGTGATGTGTGGCACGTTATAGATGATCAGCACTCACACACACCAGGCTCAGACACATATATATTCATATATCTCAGTATATCACACACACATTGCAGTTAGTGGTGCAGTCATGTGGAGATGAGCTGTGACTGACTTGACATCTGTCAGTGAAACTAGTCTGTCAGTCTTTAAAACCAGCTGCTTTTCCTCAACCTCCTCCTTTCTCTCTCTCTAGCTTTCATTTCTGCATTTATGCTCCAGAAACAACATCGGTATTCTCACAAGAAGCCACACTGCACCACCTGAGCTACATATAATGACAAAAACATCTCAAATATTGTCAAATGCTTTTTGACAGGACTTCCCAGCCGTTGTTTCCAGCAACTGTTTCAAGTCCCCAACACCTTTCCAGCGCTTTCTCTGACACGATTGCTAGAATAATGCTCGTAGTCTGTCCTCCTCTGCCATGTTTGCGTAACACTGAGCATTTTTCTTCTGCAGCCCATTAACATTGTTTTTAAATCATCAAATGTATGAATTTTGTTAATGTAAAATTAAACATAACAATGCAGCAAGTCCTTAAATGGTTAATTCACCCCCCAAAAAAGGACAACTCATTAATTACTCACCCTCATGTCGTTCCAAATCTTTTAAGACCTTCAAAACCCAAATTACGATGTTTCTGATGAAATCAGAGAGTCATCTGACCCTCCATAGATGCACATTCAGAAACTTTCCACTAGGCAACCACCGATTATGTACATGCGTATGCTTTCCCCCGGATGTAAACAAGGCTGACTAACTATGGAGTAAATTGTTTTTTTTTTATGTTTTCTTTGTGCAAAACAAAGTATTCTCCTAGCGTCAAAGAAATTGAGCCACTGATGGAGTATGGACTGTTTTTAGAAAGTTTCTGGATCTGGGATCATTTCATTTGTAGGTCAGGTAGGTAGGTTGCTGTCTATGGAGGGTCAGATGACTCTCTGATTTCATCAAAAATATCTTCATTTTTGTTGCGAAGATGAACGAACCTCTTATGGGTTTGGAACGACAAGAGAGTTAGTAATAAATTGCTGAATTTTCATTTTGATCATTGAAACCCTGTTTCTGAAAAGCAAAATTAAAATGTTTCTTAGATTACATATAGATAAACCCAATGTGTGTGTTTAAAAAGCAGAGATTCAATGTTTTTAATGTTTCCAGTCAAGAATGCAGGTTTCTGAGGATCAGTATTTACATTCTTGCATCTAGTAAAACATAGTGCTAACAATGCCGAGGTTTAGGGTTGGATTCCTATGGAATGCATAATGATAAAACACATACCTTGGATGCACTGTAATACGTTTTTAGTGAAATTGCCTGCCAAAACCCTTTGGAAATCTTCAAGTTCTTCCGATTCGTCATGTGAGATCCACAAAATCTGCAAATTCTCATAATTTATTTACATGACAGACCTGTTAGATTCCTCACATGGCCATTTTTGAAAAGGGCTCCATTTTGCCACAGTATTGATGAATTAGTAATGCTGCAGAATAGCGAGTTCATCTCCACATACACTGATCTGACCAGCATTTCTCTTCCACTCTTCACAGATGATAACTGTCGTCTGGGAGATTATAAAAAATTGAAGACCAAGATGTTGGACTTACACGCTCAGAGGTACTTGACCCCCGGTAACCATGGCAGCCACGAAAACGATATGGCATCTAGGAAGCGTCTGGTGGACATGATGTTCAAGCGCTTTGACGCAGATGGTAATGAAAGAGTTGACAGCAGTGAGCTCTCACAGGTAAGACTGCACAAGAGTGTGATGAAATTAGTCTCTTTCTTTTCATTAATTCGTTGAATTGACGTTGCAATTAGGTGACATTTCTTGGCCTTCTTAACATGCATCTGTCATGATGATTTATACAATAACCATTTTCAAACCAACTGTAGAGGTCAGTTTCCAAAAAAAGAGAAAAATCGAGATGTTGCAGAGGTAAACAGTAAGGATGGATTGAGGCCAGAATGTTCTGTTAAGTGCCTTTGCTGCATTAATCTTTCATACACGTTTTTACAACTTGCAAATGAAAGCATTTCGATGTTTATGATATATTGAACATTGAGTGCTTTGCATGCTTGTTCTTAAAGCAGTTGCAGTATGCTTAATAAGACATCTATGAATGCGATGATTTTAATTGATTAACGTTTTACAAGATTTTGGCCCATTATTCTGATTTTGCCTTGACATGTAAAAACCTTCATTTCTGTCCGTCTATTAAAGTGTGCATGTGTAATATTTGACAGGGAAGCATGCTTATGCCAGATGTAAGTTTATTAGTATGTTGGTGTGCATGTACTCTAAACATGCTTATTTTTGTGAAATTGTGCTAAATTAAATACAGTTGTCAAAGAAACATCAACCTTATCACATGTAGATACGTTTTATCGAAAATAGAAAAGAGGCGAAAGGTGGAAACATGTAACTAATAAATACAAACATGTATGGCTTTTGATCTTCTTTGGAATTCAAAAAATAACAAGATATCTATCTAAACAGCCTCAGTTTTTATGAACAAAAAACACAATAAAGGGACAGTAGAAAGTGAAACGGTTTTTATATCTTCAAAACATTCTCATGACAGAGCTTTCATTTGTGGGTGGGCTCTCATTAATATTTTTAAGGAAAAAAAAAAGGGGGAATCAAAATCAAAGCCACTGTTTAAATGCATGTTGGTTGGTTTACAGTTACATGGTATGTGATGTTTGAATCTGATATAATGTGAGAATGGCTGGGGATCACTTTTAGCCATGTTTCATAGCATTAATTCGAGAACTGTAATGAGCAGGCAAGCTTGTCTCCTTTTTTAATAACTGGCTCATAGACTGATCCCAGGTCAGCTGTGCTTTATCTTGTCCTGCGGCAGAAAGATTACACCTGTCCATAGAGATACGGTGCATAGCAAAATGAGCAAAATATGAATTTATTCATATTTCTCCAGAGAGAAAACTCTGAACGCACTTTCACTCTCGGTTACAGGCGTGAGCCATTTCAATTTCATTGTGCAATATTTTCATGTCATTTGCATATTTCTTCATTCTCAGTGGAAGAAGAATAGATCTCTTTTCATGCATGGCAGATCGAAGACAATGTAAAAAGTGAAAATTCTGACCGGCCCTGAATACAAAAGCTTGGCCTTTTGACATGAAGCTAGCGCAGGTCAAAGAGGTGATCGAAAAATGAGAACATAGTGAAATGCCTTCCAGCAAAATCAAAACATTCTGTTCTAATAAAGCAATTAAACTCTATTAGTATTCTGCTCAAGCATATCTTCTGGTTTACCTGAAATGATCTTCATGCAGAAAGTGAAGGGACAATC
Source organism: Enteromius paludinosus (assembly GCA_032361165.1). Lineage (NCBI taxonomy): Eukaryota > Metazoa > Chordata > Actinopteri > Cypriniformes > Cyprinidae > Enteromius > Enteromius paludinosus. Next base: position 9,628,482 of record JAUMHQ010000071.1, read on the forward strand.
CACGAACCTTTCTGACTTTTTCATTTATTTATTTTGATCAGAATCAGAATCAAATTTATTGTCACATACAATCATACAGAGTACAATATGCAGTGAAATGTTTTTGTGCGACCACAGAGTCGCGACGGCAGCCATTTGTCATATGATGTGATGTATTTATATTAAAACAAGGATCTTAGATGTAGTTTCGGAAAATGTAGTCACCGTCCAAGATGTTGATGAGTTTGTTTCTTCTTCACAATATTTGGAGAAATTTAGCACTGTATCATTTGCTTACCAGTGGATCCTTTTGTTTCTTACAAATATGTAACTTTTTACTTTACAAGACATACATTCATGTGTTCTAGTGAATTAAATTACAAAGTCGGGATAACTATGATACAGTAAAAACCAAGCCTTAAAATACATAGTCCAAAATATTACATATTTAAATGAAATGGTCCAAAAACTCCATAGTGAAAAGTGTGTGTGTATATATATATATATACAGGTCCTTTTCAAAAAATTAGCATATTGTGATAAAGTTCATTATTTTCTGTAATGTACTG
>JAUMHQ010000071.1:9648412-9670269 GCA_032361165.1 Enteromius paludinosus
GTGTTAATTTTCCGAAATTAAGATTCATACATGATCTGAAAGCTGAATAAATAAGCTTCCCATTGATGTATGATTTGTGTGGATAGGGCAATATTTGACCGAGATACAACTATATGAAAATCTGGATTCTGAGGGTACAGAAAAATCTAAATCCTGAGAAAATTGCCTTTAAAGTCGTCCAAATGAAGATCTTATCAATGCATATTACTAATCAAAAATTAAGTTTTAATATATTTTCAGTAAGAAATTGAAAATTTGACCCATAGAATGTATTTTTGGCTGTTGCTACAAATATACCCCAGCGACTTAAGACTGGTTTTATAGTCCAGGGTCACATATTTGTGTATTCTGTATATATTTATTATGTTAATTACACACACACAAGCGTGTATATATTTAAGAAAAATGTGTTATTATTATTAAATATATTTATATATGATGTCATTTATATGAGTATAAACATATTAACTTACATATTTTCAAAAAATGTGCATTATGTGTGTTTCTGTCTATATACATTAATATACACAGTACAAACACATGTATTACGTAAGAAAAAAACTTTTATTTTGGATGCGATTAATTGCAGTTAATCTTTTGAAAGCACTAATATATTTATTTATGAAATAATTTAATAATAATCATAATTATGATTGTCACTGTACTTAAAACTATGCATTATATAATGATTTATGCATTATACTTATATAGTACTGGCACATATGCTTTTTTCATAATTTGATTCTATGATGTTGCTTTCTTTAGAAGGGCAGAGGGTCTTTTAGCATCCTCTACATTCTCTCTGTATTTTTGTTTTAGAGTTTCTTGAACTCCTGCTACCTTTTCTCTTGCCGTTTCTCACTGATATATGAAACACAGCACAATAACGCAGCCTTAAATGATAGCATCTCATTTTAATTGGATGAAAAAACAATTGAACTTGCCTCCCAAGTTGTTGCCTAGCAATTAATCATGGTCAGAGCTGGGAGAAAATTAGAAATTAATTAGGAGATGACACATGTTCGCTTTTTGTGTTTTAAGTCACAAGGGCACTAGTGCTCTCTCTTTACTTAATTACGCTTCCTGATGACCACTGGAATATTGTTTGGTCTTATTTTTTTTCTCAGTCAGTTTTTTTTTATTTTTTTATTGCATCTGTGTGGTTTAATTTGAGTTAATGCAAATACATTTCTTTATAGCAAACAAACAGGTTTGAATTAATTTCCTGCACGGCACACATAAATGGCCGCCAACTTTGGCTTTCATTTGTTGTCGTTAGTGCCTTTTTCATTTATAATAATGACAATCTAATGATGTAGCTTTGTTTTCCAGCCAGGGTTTCATGTGATTGCTATTATTGGTGAATAAAACAGGCGACAACAAAAGAAAAACATTAATAACCCTCTTTGCGAAGTTAATCTCTAACAATAAATGTATAAATATATATATATATATATTTGTGTGTGTGTGTGTGTGTGTGTGTGAGTGGGTGTCCATTATTTTTAAAGACCCTAAAGAGCACACAGATGTATGAGAGCAGTGTTAGCTGGGAAAATGAAAGGGGTCGGACAGGTTCACAGAGACCTACTGAGTCTCAGAGGTGGAGAAATAGAGAGGAAACTCTAATCAAGGACACTGAAAGCTCATCAGCCCTAACGCACATACAAAAACTCCAGAATAACACACACTTCTCGCTGCCGCATGTAATGGACACGTCCACACACAAAGAGAGACAAAGACAAACATAAACTAATAAATCTGACTCTCAATTTCACGGAGGAACAAATACACACAGAGAATTTATCCGGTCCAGTGATGGCGGACTTGCACGCTGCCGAGCCAAGACACTTGCTTATTCTCACAGAAAATCAACACTGAGAAAAACAAAGAGAAGGAGGGCAGAGGAATAAATGGAGGGAGATTGGGGGAGACAAGGGGCCATGAGAATTTTGTGATAGAGCTGTCAGCTTTGATGCGTTTCACACAGGGGACAATCTCAAGTCGATCCCCAGGTAATAAAATACACACAAAGATAGATACAGGTACACACACAGACATCTACACACAGGATGAAAAGTCATTTCGTAAGGATTTCTCATTTCGTATCATTTCTAGGTTGAGCTTAGTAAAGAGTTAAAAAAGAGAACATTGGCTTTGTTCTTTAGTGTAGCTCATTTCATTTTTTTGTTTGTTTGTTTGTTTTTAAATAGAAGGATAATTAATCCACAAGAAATGTCTAAAAATGTCATTATTTAATATGTACTAACTTTTTTTTCTTTTAAAATTAGGGTTTTCTTTTTAATTATTCTTGCATAAGGAAATGAAAATAAACTAGATGCAAAAATGTTCAGATGTGAAAATGGTGTAGGAAGAAAATTAAAAAAAAGTTAATAAAGTTAATCTGGCCAAGGTTACAAAAAAAAAAATTCTGCTGCACTTAAGGTTCCTAAGAGCACAGTGGCCTCCATAATCCCTAAATGGAAGACTTTTGAGATGACCAGAACCCTTCCTAGAGCTGGCCTTCCGGCCAAACTGAGCTATCGGGGGAAAAGAGCCTTGGTAAGAGAGGTAAAGAAGAACCCAAAGATCACTGTGGCTGAGCTCTAGAGATGCAGTCAGCAGATGGGAGAAAAAAAAAGTCAACCATCACTGCAGCCCTCCACCAGTCTGGGCTTTATGGCAGAGTAGCCTGACGGAAGCCTCTCCTCAGTGCAAGACACATGAAAGCCTGCATGGAGAGAAATAAGGTGGTGAGAAATAAGATTCTCTGGTCTGATGAGACCAAGATGGAACTTTTTGGCCTTAATTCTAAGCGGTGTGTGGAGAAAACCAGGCACTGCTCATCACCTGTCCAATACAGACCCAACAGTGAAGCATGGTGCTGGCAGCATCATGCTGTGGGGGTGTTTTTCAGCTGCAGGGACAGGACGACTGGTTGCAATCGAGGGAAAGATAAATGCGGCCAAGTACAGGGATATCCTAGACCAAAACCTTCTCCAGAGTGCTCAGGACCTCAGACTGGGCCGAAGATTTACCTTCCAACAAGACAATGACCCTAAGCACAAAGCTAACGAAGGAGTTGCTTTACAACAACTCTGGAGAGACCTAGAAATGGCTATCCACCAACGTTTACCAACCAACCTAACAGAACTGGAGAGGATGTGCAAGGGGGAATGGCAGAGGATCCCAAATGCAAATGCAAACTTGTTGCATCTTTCCCAAAAAGACTCATGGATGTATTAGATCAAAAGGGTGCTCCCATATCACCATGTGATATTTCAGTTTTTCTTTTTTTAATAAATCTGCAAAAATGTCAACAATTCTGTGTTTTTCTGTCAATATGGGATGCTGTTTGTACATTAATGAGGGAAAAAAGAACTTAAATTATTTTAGCAAATAGCTGCAGTATATAAAAAAGTGATTTTTTTTGTTGTTGTCATTTTGGAACTTGTCATGGCCATTTTTATTTAGTAAAAGGTTCTAATCTTATAATATCAGTAAAATATTGATTTCTAAAACGTGCTTTTAAAATGATAGTAGACATGTTGCACTTTCTTTCTTAAACTCTGTATCACAGATATGCTGATATCCTTTCCTACATTTCCATCATGCATGGCTTTGTTTTCACACGGTTTACTGTTTATCATAATCCTCTCATTACCAATGAGCTGATCTTGGAACACCACAAGGGCCTGAGCATGCGATTTTTACACTAAATGATTTCTGCTTTCCGATCGCGAGTTGAACTCCACAGTAAATAGTCTGAGTCCCAGGGAGCTTAAGACTCAGATTCTACTCCCTGTGCCTCGAAGCAAAGCATTTCATTAAATCAACCCCCTTGCGTGCTACAAAATGGTGCCCCTGCCACTGCTGTCCAAACATTTCCTCTCATCTCTCTCATTTCCTCTCATATAAATAAAGGGAACTGGTTAAATACAGATACTTATTATTATTGCACTTATTATTATCATGCCTGGCTTATATTTATTAGTTTTTTGTAAGAGTAATCTTGATTTATTAATAATTAATGACAAATTGGCAACCATCCTCTCAAGCTCATTCGAGCAAATACAGGATATTTCTAAGTCAAATGGCAACCAAATACTTTCTTGTAAATAAAAGGAAAAACTGTATTTTGCTATTGTAACCAGTCGGGAAGTTTTACACTACTGTCCGTTTTTCATAGTGCCTCCTGTTATCCGGGTGTATCCGGAGAGCCAGGCACGCGAGCCGGGGGTCACAGCCAGTCTGCGGTGCTACGCTGAGGGCATCCCTGACCCACAACTCTCATGGCTGAAGAACGGCATGGACATCACCACGAAACTCTCCAAACAACTCACACTTCAGGGTACAGACAAATAACTATTAGACATTTCATTCTTATGAAACTGCTCAAGGCACAGAAATGACACTTTGACACCAAAAGACTAGGCTATATATGACATTTCTTATTGGGAATCATTAAGAATTTAATAATTTTTATACTGGTAAAATTTTCATTTTTTAAAGAAAAAAATATTTAGAAATGAAATACAATTCCACTGCCACATATGAATTTTTTATAATAATGGTGTGTTTACACAGACTTTTTAACGACTTTTCACAGTTTTTTTAGAGGAGACATTAATTGTATGGTACCATTCAAACGTTTGCTCTTTTATATTTTTTTGATTTAATTTTTTTTTTCAGCAAGGATGCATTAAATTTGACCAAAACTTAGAGTAGACAAAAGGATTTCAAATGCACAGGATTTTTCAACTTTGTGTTCTTTAAAAAAATTCTGAAAACATTATCAAAATTAATCAGTAAAACTGTTTTCAACATTTATGAGAATGATTTCTTGCATTACAGGAATAAATTACATTTTAAGCTATATTTAATTTAAAAAAAATTGTATGCAGTAATATTCCACATTAGTACTTTTTTACTGTATTTATGATCATATAATTAGACATAATTGTTGGATATTTGTTATTATATTAGATATTATACTATTACTTTTATTTTTTTCAAAAATGTTTAAGATCTTACTGGAAGATTCCAAACCTTTGAAAGTGTAACATTGTATTGTGCATTGAAATAAATTAAGCTATTGACAAATGCATTATCTGACTCATGAACACCTAGTTCCTTTAGTTAATTATAAGGGTTTAAAATCACTAAAAAGAACTGACTCATAAGAGTAATTCATTGTGTAACCCAACCACTGTGGTATGTTTGACAGTGTAGATTCAGTAGTGCAACGCTAAATAAGTACTGAGGAAAACTGAAGATAAAAACATAACCAGTTCTTAATTAGAATTCAGCCAATTCCCAAGTCGAATTACAGTACAGTTCTCTGTTCTCAACAAAAGCTTTACACTAGCTGATTTCACATTGAAAAAATGTACCCATATCTTTACACAAGCAGACATTGATCTCGTCATTCTGAAGAAGCTTTATATAGCTTAGATGCCTGCTGGTTGCACTGTAGCAATGATTGACGTGTTTGTCATGATCTAGATCTTTACTCAATCCCACAATCCCCCCTGTGGGGCCTCTCATCAACAAGCATTTCTCCGAAGTCAGCTGTTCAGACTAAAGCTAACATGACAACTTGAGAACACTATAAATGTTACAGCCGTTATCAAACACATTTTTTACCCATCCCATTAGAAGAACTTACATAAATAGAGCTGTTTCTGTCTCAAGTGATTTAGAAGTGATGGAGGAAAAGTTCACTTCAGGCTTTCCTTCATGTTTTTTTTTTTTTTTCTTTCCAGCTAACGGGAGCGAGGTGCACATCAGTAACGTGCATTTTGAGGACACCGGTGCATATACCTGCATTGCCCGTAACGAGGCAGGAGTGGACGAGGACATCTCCTCTCTGTTCGTGGAGGACTCTGCTCGAAAAACGTGTATGTATAAGTCATGAAGTGCAGCCCATCTGTCCTTATGATGGAACTTCACTTCCTGTTTCTTTGCATTATTCATCAGACTGAACGTTAATAGTTTATAAACTTCAGATAACTTTGGATAATAATAGAAGATGCAATAATGGAAGAAGAATCCCAGAGGCCTGATATTGCAATATTTGTCAGCAGTTTTATGAAACGTTGTATAAATTATGTGTGTGTGTGTGTATATATGTATGTATATATATATATATATATATATATATATATATATAATATTTGCTTTACTGTCACTTTTGAACATTATGCATTTCTTCTGAATAAAAATATTAATTTCGGACCCCAGACTTTTTAATAATAGTGTACACTCTCAGAAATAAAGGTTAAAAATCTGTCACTTTGGCCGTAACTTTTCAAAAGCTACACTTTGTACCTATTAGGTTTAAATATGTACCTTTAATGTACCAAAATGGACCCTTTAGTGTACAAACATGTACTTTTTAAAAAGGTCCCGCCCCAGCTTTTGTACCTTTGTTTCTGAAAGTGTATATATTTGTCTATATAAATGCTTATGGATGCACTTAGGTAGTTTATTATATTGAAGCCATGAAGTTGTGGGCAGTGGAGGATGCAGAGTTACCTCACAGGTCACCATACAATCAGTGGTCACATTTACTGTAATGTTTTTGCGGAGGTGTTGGGATGTATACTCCATGGACGGAGTTCAGAGGTCCAGCCATTGTAGTTCAGCGAGATATGATCGAGCAATGCACTGTGCACACAAAAGGCCATGGTTTTCTCACAGGTCATAAAACCTGAGCCAGTGCTGTCTGTGTGCATGCATAATGGATGACAGTATTTACATAGATTCACTACTGCTCTGCCCACTGATCTGGAGCCAGTTCATCCAGACCCGTTGATCTGTTCTCTGACTGGTGAACTCCTCCAGCTGTCTGGATCAACACTCGCTGTAGACTTCTTCTAAAGCAGACTAATACGATGTCTGCTTGTGTAAAGATGTGCAAGCTTAGAAAACATACTTACTGTAGGTGTGACATCAGAAATCGTTTGAATTAGAATATATTTTCCGTTTTGACATATATATATATATATATAATTGTAAATGTAATTGTAAATGTATTTATCATCGCTTTATAATAACTTTGTTCTCATTATTAACAAACAATAAATAAAGCTTAATGGATCATGAGTTAATATATATTCAAATAGAAACGTGAGATAATGTGCTTGTTAATGTTTACTAATGAATTTAGTATTCATTACCTAATGATTAACAGTTCATTATTGCATGTAAATGTAATGCAAAATGTAAAATGCTTGCAATGCATACAACTTTATTTCAGTTACTAAAAATGATTTCAATAGTATTAGTCTTTGTTCAGTTGAATCAGTTGAATTTGATTTAAAAAATAAATAAATACATTAAAACAATAATTCATTTCCAGTTCAAACATTATAATTTCTCTTATGAAATCTCTGGAGTTCTCCAGAAGATCTGAGGCTTGAACATTTTCTATGATTAAAGACTTGTTTTTCACACAATGATATTGTATAGCTAATGTAAGTAAAATGGACCACTTTTATGATACAGCAATGGTGCTTTTGCATTATTATTGCACTTCATTATTCCTTTCAAAGTGCATAGAGCTAAATCCTTTATAATTCTTTAATCTTCCCCAGAAGAAAGAAAGTCAAACAGGTTTTGATCAACATGAAGGTGAGCGAATAATTGAATTTTGTGTGAACTGCTTTTTTTAATGCATTAGTGTGTGTCACGAATAGCTCAGATACGTCTCTTGTGTTAAAACGGGGCTAAATGGTTGGATTTGATAGTCTGTGCTATTGCTTTCATTGTGCATGAGAGGAACAATCCTGCACTGTCAGCTGGGATTTCCTCTTGCATTATTCCTGCAACGGCGGGTCTGAACTCATAAGCCTGGGATGATACACGGCTCCCTGCTTCCACAGAGCTCACCAGCCCGGCAAATACATTTCCAACTTGTGCCCAAGCACTACATTTAGAATCTTTCTTATTGATATCAATGAGCCTTTCGCACGCTGCTTCAGCTTTGTGTAATGAATTTGTCCTTGTTGCTGCGTAACTTATGAATGGGGGATGTGGTTTCTATACAGTGTAGTGCATGCCTGAAATCTGCTTCCATTGAGGTTTGGTTACACTAGACCACCACTGGTACAGAGAAGTAAAAGCTAGGACTCATGACTTCAAAGTGTTGGTTGTTGAATGTACAGTGAGGATTACAACTTTTGAAAGGTTGTAGGGGGCGTGTGATAAAAGTAATCGTACATCTAAAGGGCAAAACAAGGTGAAGTTGGAGGCCAGCCATTAGCAATTGGGGTCAGAGCCGTTCTACAGGTCAGTAGGGAAAAACACACTGCACTCAGAGGGGAGATAATGATCTCTCTCTCTCCTCAAGCTTTAAAGGTCAGACAGTGTCCCTCAGCTCGGCCACAGTGCTCTAGAGATCATGAAATTGGATGTCCGCCAAAAAAAAGTCAAATCTTAAGGGCCGTTGACTAAAAGTCCACTGCAATGATAGTATGCTGGCTTCCAGTTTTGTTTCTAATGGCCTAAAGTTGAAGTGTATGTCAAAAGGCATTGTCGTTTCCAGTTTAATGTGCAGAAACAACTATGCAAGTTTTATAGCTGCTATTTTTAAACTGTTTGTTTCATCAGGTCCACATGTTGACTTCTGGCATAACCAGTAGGGTTCCAGAAGTTAAAAATCTTATGCTCACCAATGCTGCATTTAATTTAACAACACAGTCTCACTCCAACTTGTCACATTTGGACACTTGGTCAATACCCTTTAAGCTAAAGGTTCCCCTTTTTAGTCACTTTTTGATGTGAAGGGTCCTCAGTTGGTTAGTTTAATGTAATGGTTTGCATGCATATATACATATGCAGTAAGTTTTTACTTTTATTGGAGCACCAAACCCCACCCCTACCCTTAACCTACACAACTCTGAACAATATAAACACACACAGGCAAATGCAGTTACTGTACAGGTATTCATTGCACAAACTAATCAGAAACGAGCATGATAAATGCATTACAAACAAGTCGTGCCACATTCCAAGTCTTCTGAAGCCATACGAAGTCTTTACGCAATTTACACTGTTTTTACCCAATATATCTTTTAATTTTAACGATAAAATTTAAAAAAGAAATTGTGTCAGCATATTGACACAAATGGTTTTTCTATGTAAAACAACAATAACATTATTATTATTTTTTTAAACAATACTGGCACCAACTTTTAAATGCCATATACTCATGAACTTTATGTTAATTATGAATTAAATAGTATTTAAATATTTTTTGGAATTTTGTGGTTATTTTATGCATATTCAATGATTCAGTAGTTTAATAACTCGGTTCGTTCCCGCATAAAACACGTTTAGTACCATCTTTTGCCTGTTTTTACACATGCTGTAATCTATCACATAGGTAATTGATTTAGTTCAAGAATTAGCTGTTTTGGAAGAAAGAATATTTGGGAAACCAGTTTGGAAACCATTGTTATTTTTGGACTTCCATTTAGTAGTGCCTTTAGACCTTAACCGTCCGACACCAAAAGCAGTCTCCCATGTAAAATAACGCAAACACTTGTTGTGAACATTTTTCCAAAAGACCAGGAAACGTTTGGATATCTTTGAAGCAGAATTTTGTTTTTTTTACGAAATCTCTTTTCGCATCCCTATAGTCATCAGAGTCGTCTGAATCATCTGACTCATCTCAATCGTCTAAATCAGGGTTCCTCAAATCTTACCCTGGAGGTTGCATCGGACCTCCAGGGAAAGATTTGAGGAACCCTGGTCTAAATCGTGTGACTAAGGCAGTGTTACATTGTAGTTCATATAGGTTTCAAGGAGGAGGGGTACATAGAGGTGGAGGCAACAGAAACAAAGCATGCAAATTAAGTATTCCGGTATAGCAACCTTCCCCAATTACACCAGTCCTGATCCAATCAGCATAGCCAATCAAATACTGGAGTATAAGACACCAAGAGCTGTTACAAACAAAAGGTGACAAAGCAAAAGTCTAAACTGTTAATGCTAGCACCTTTACTTTAAATTCTAAATACAATGTACTTCACCCTAGTTTCTTATATGATGTTATGTCAGGATGTAGGATCAGCAGATCTAAGACAGATTCTTAAATTGGTAATCCTACACACTCAATTAAGTAGTGAAGCAAATTCAGCAGCAAGTTGCTATCATTAAATATTTGAGTACATCTCTGGCCCCAGAAGACATTTTTTCCATGGAAATGTCAGCAGATGTGGTCTGTCGGAGGACGATTTAAACAGACGAGTGATTTGAGGCTAGGGTGATGAGAAGCACTCAGGTGTGAGTGTGCTCATCATCTAACAAGAGAGACAATATGCTGTTGCTGTCTTGTCAAGGGGAAAAAAATACTGGCCAAGTATTTAAGGCTGTCAGATAAACACCACCTGCTGCAAACATACAAACAATAGTAGTGCTGATCTCCCGGTGGTCTGCTGCAGCTGTGTGCTTGTTGAATTATAGGATTCCATGTTTGCTCTGCTGTTATCACGAGAGAAGGCGAACACAAATTAAAGAACAGCTGCAGAGAAGTAAAATGTCTCAGAGTTCCCACAATTCCACAGTCAAACACGAAACGCTTGTACTGTATGTTAGCAAGAGCCTTGCCAACAGCAAAATGTAATGGGTACTTTTGGGTCCGTTTATCTACTGTACTTTTTTGTTTGGATCAGGCGGTCTACTGTCGGGATCTTGTCAGAATGATCATTTCACACCCCGTAATTTTGTGTTCTGCTCTGTCACGTACTAATCCCATCTGAATATCAGCACCATTTGCCCTTGCATGCTGGGATATGCCAGTGAACATTCATAGCCATTCAGTGCTCTACTGGCAGAATTTCAGACTAAGTGCACAGAGCTCAAATCTTAAAAACAATACGTAGTATGTGGCCCTTTTCATTCTTTCAGATTTGTTTAATGAATAGTGTTCAGAAAACCTATCTGAGAACTTCATTTGAAACACTCACAGCTGGTTTCATTAAATTGGTCTTCTTCTCACCCAGAGCTTTTGTATTACTTTGGAAAAGTTCATGTATGTAGCACATACTGTACGTCAATCGGACTGCTTTTAAACGACACACTTTAGCCAAGTTTAAATGCTTCCGATTCCATTCATTGTGATTGCATGTAATGCATTTGTGTTGCATGGAAGTAAGTAGGTAAGATCAAATTGGAGTGACATGAGAGTAAATGAATGAGAGAATTCAATGAATTCAATTAATTACAAATTCATATTTATACTTGTATATATAAATTGCATGTATATTATATGCAGAAATATAGCCCATGGTTGCAACATGCCAAGTGATTGAAGTCGGCACATAAAATCTATTTTTTTTTTCTACTTAACTCAACTGAATTATTATATATTAACTGAATTAATATCACAGGAATAAAATACATATGAATAGTTTTCTATAAAAAGTTGATGTTTTTTAATTGTATAATATTTCACAACCTAATTCATATAGTTGTTGTTTTTAATAAACACAGTCTTGGTGAGCATCAAAGACAAAAAAACAATGCAAATCTTTACTCACCTCAGAACTTTTTATGTTACTGTATCTATTATTCTTTCTGTTTCTATGTCAATAATGACTGACCTGAACACAACCGGTGTGTGCGAAGCTGGTGTGTGCGAAGGCCAGTATACAGTACACTCTGTATCACCGCTCTAAGGCAGAAATTAGTGGTTATTTTCTTTTCCCTCTTTTATCAAATGTTTTTCTGGAGTCTATTTCAGTATCAGCCCTTCTCTGAGGTGTTGCCCTACACCTGAGGGCATTAACCTCAATATCCAAAAGACTGTAGGAGTTTGTATTAAAGTTTAAAGAAAGCAATACCAGCAAAATAAGGTAGTGCACTCATCTGTAAGGTAGAATGACCTTCCAAACCTACCGAATGTACAGTGTTTTTCCATATACACCTGCAGAAAATGGGAAAAGTTGCTTCAACAAATCCTTTAGTCATATTGCATATTCACATATTGAGTCTTCATAATTGTCATAATTAAATCGTCTTCGCTATTTTAATTATGCAGGACCACCAGGGGAATATGCATAACGGAGCATTAACGTGATAGACGCAGAGTTGCATTCTCAACTCATGAATACTTTGATAGGTCCATGAATGATTCAGAGAGGCAAAGCGGAAACGCAGACCCCAGATATTTGTCTTGATTAGTTTTCCGTTGTGTTGGAGACCTAATTAGAGTCCAACACTGGCCTTCACCTGTTACGCCATCACAGATGACTGGTACCGCTGTTGGGAACATAGTGTTTCGGTCAAAGAGCACTTGAGGTAAGCTTTGTGGTTTTTCCCAGCAGCCGTGTTCCACTAACCTGAACCATTTTGATAATTATATGAACTACATTATGCTATGCTGTATTAATGCATAAATGGGATTTTTATGAGACAAAATCTTCAAAAATAATCAATAATATGTATGTATAGACAATAAATTAGTGTCTTGTGTTTTCATTTGCAAATGATTAATTCGTCAATGAAACACTATATTTATAATACAATAGTACAATAGTACTTGATGTAACATTTATTTATGATAAACTTTAATTGAATGTTTTGCCTAAAATATGTGCAATACAGTGCGGTAGCCTAGGCCTATGGTTAAAATTATTTACTGCGGCAATCATATTGATAACAATTAATAAGCTGATGATAATTCCTTAATTCAAAATAAAATATGAATAAATCAGATAATAACAGGTCACACTAAACCCATGGAAAAGATTAAGAAGTCATCCACATATTATCACGGTCCTGTTAGTTGACATTCCCACAAACTAATATCTTATAAAGAAATGACAAATAAACCGATTACGTCATCTCCTGGTTACTTTACAGTATTTTTAGTAGCCGTATGCAAAATATTATGGTATCGGTTGCATGTTGAGTTTAAAGTGTAAAATTAATGGTGTTCCTTGCACATGGAAACCGTATAAACATCAAATATGAATTTACTTTGTACCCAGATCAACACTTTAACTCTCAACCTCTTATTTCTATGATTCTTTATTTCCCCTGCCTTGTGATGAATTGTGTCAATACTCTTTGTTATTGGAAAAGACTCCAGATCACATCACTTCCAAACCACTCCTTTCTGCTTTCATCCATGTTTCCTCAATCTTCTTTGTAACATCCCTCATCATTTGCTGATGCAATGGCAGTATTTTTCACCAAAGTCTTTTAGATTGCGCCGATGCATTAACTAGAAAAAGAACCTGACTATGGACTTTTTGAAGATTAACTCTAGGCCTGTTACTGTGCTCTTCTGTCTCCTTGATGAAGTGAGAGAGCAGAATGAGAATGGTTTGGTGCAGCACAGGTGAATCGTGGGAGATTGATTTACAAACTGAGAGAGATTGAATCAGATTGCTGAGGAACAGTTGGAGGTCACATCTTTACTATGAAACTGCACTAGTGAACAATCACAAAGTAGGAGATATTGGATGTTAGTGGCATAATATACTGTTCTTTTTTGCTAACGAGTCATATTTATCAATACATTTTTGGTGACAAATATTGCACAGGCGTAATAACGACATATCAGTTATTTGCAGGTAATGGCCATCATTGTTATTTTTAGCACAAATGCTGAGACCATCAAGAATACGAATTTCTTCGTAATGGAGGTGGTTTTATTGTAGTTATTAGCCTACTGTATGTATTCTGTACTAAAATGTTTTTGGAATTATTCAGGAGTTAATTGTGTGTGATATTTTTTGGTTATGCTTCAGCGAGCTTAGCTAAGCCGCTTGATTGCCATAAAACCCATTTTAAAGGTATTTGATCATTGTTAGTAAGGCATTGATCTCAATCTCCAAAGTTTAAGTGCTTTAAAAGGTAATACTAGTCACAGCTCCAGCAGTTATGTGAAAATAATCATGCTTAATGCAAAGATAAGCTCTGACTTTCACCCTAATGTGCATTGTTTCCTCTGTGTGAGCGCTGTGGTTGGCGACTGTGTGTGTGTATAAATCCCCACAGGCTGACCTCAATGTACAATGCCGACACAGTATTGATTACACATGAGCGAGTCAAATCAATAAGCTCCTCAGGTTGCAGAATATAATTACTTGGCCAAATCAAACACTACTCTCAGCAAACTTACAAAATGTTGCGGCAATAATCTGTGGGAGGTTTTTATAGCCAGAAGTGTGAGTTCATCTTGTATCTCTGGTGAGATGGACTTTTTTTTTTTACTTTTGGAAGAGTAAAGTACAGCAAACATCTCTCATATGAGCCTTCTTTGCGTTTTTTTGCAGTGGCTAACATCCTGTGGAGAGAAGAAGGTGAGTAAGCATTGTGTTTCAATCCAGTAATGCGTAGTGTCTGTCTGGAATCTATTGGTAATGTTGAAGTTACCCTTGGTTAGGGTGGATTTGAGGACTTATCTTTGTCATACCACAGGTCTGGGGATTGGAAACATGTTCTATGTGTTTTATGAGGATGGTATTAAAGTCATCCAGCCAGTGGCGTGTGAGATTCAGAGACACATCAAACCCAGCGAGAAGCTGCTTGGCCTGCAGGTGAGCTGTCGTAAAAGAAATGTTTAAGCACTTGTAAATATGTGACATGATGCCTCTGTTTTGCCTCCTGCATACTGTAACCACAAGCTTAGTGTGAAGTTTATGACTGCTGTTTCATTATCAGCATTCTTCTGCAGTTATTTTACAACTAAAATGATTGATTGGTGTTTGCATGAATGACTACAGTACATACTGTATGATGCAAGCTGTTCTTTTCATCCATTCGTCCATCCTTTCTTTCTTCCTTCCATTCTTTTTCTTACTTTTCAAATTGGTTCACCCTTTTCTTTCAGTCTTTCCATCATATTTCATCCATCATTCTGTTCACCTATGCACATTTACGTCTTTCCAACCATTCTTTTCTCCATCATCTATCCATTTCTGATATTTACTACTTTCCATTCATCCATCCTCCCTTCTTTCCGTTCCCTTTTTATTCTATCCAACCATCCATCCACCCAATCCTTCCCCTGTCATTATTCTTTCCTTTTCTGTGTCATTCTTTTTAGAATACTTTATTTATCCATCTCTCCACCCTTTATTCTATTCCCCCACCCATCCACCAGTTTTTTTCTTTTCTTTCTTTTTTCGTCTGTGCATCTGTTTTACTTTTCAACTCTTCCTTCCTTCCTTCTGTCCTTCCTCTCTTTCAGTCAATTCATTTTCAATCATCCTCTTCTTTCACACTTTCCATTCATCCATTCATTCCTCTATCATCCTTCAATTTGTTATCCATCCTTACTTCTTTCCAACCATTCTTCCCTCCATCTGTCGGTTTCTAATTGGTTTTTGGTTTTATCCATCCCCAACCGTCCAAGTTTTTTTTTTTTTTTTTTTTTCCATTTTCCATCCTTCCTTCCTTTCCCGATTCTCTTTCACTCTTTCTCCATTATCCATCTACCCATCTTTCCTTCCTTACTTCTTTCCTTCCATCCATCAATCCTTTTTATTCTGTCCAGTCATTCATCTGTCATCATTCCTCCTTGCTTCCTTTTCCTCTTTCATTCATTCTATCTATCCATCATTCATCCATCTCTCCACCTTTCATTCTGTTCACCCGTCCTTGTTGCCTGCCTTCTTTCTTTCTTTCCTTCTTTTTTCCTTTCTTCCTCTACTGACATGACCAGTAATTTAGCCGCATGGAGTATGATCCTCAGCACAGACATCAGTTGAGCTCCTCCTTCATCACTTTACATCACTTACGTCCCTTCTTGTCTGTGCATATCATTTCTCGGCTCTTTCTGATAGACAGCTGTTAGATTTACACAAGCTATTAAATGATTGCCTTCCTCTGTTCTGCTGTTACGTTGTAGCTGGATATGCTGATGAGACAGCTGTGTTTGTTTGGGGCTCTGGGCGGTGAGAGCTTGAGTTTCCAGCCTCCAGAGAGGCAGCAGGCCTCTATTAGGACATCAATCAAATGCCAGGCCTTAACGGCAAGCCCCGGTGCAAGCTCTGTCTGGGGAAGAACATTTAGAGAGCATAACGATGTGTTTTTCCTATGTTCGCCTTGTGGGAAATCACTATCACATGTACTTCCCATGTTGAAGATCATATGGATCGCAGCTGTGGTTTTTGGCCTACACAGTTTCACTCCAACTCATCACATTTTGACGCTTGGTCAAAACAGTTTTGCATTGTTTTTTGACCCCTTTTCAGTCACTTTTCAATGCGAGGGGTCCTTCGGTGTTTGCATGCATATGTAAATTTATTATCACCAAACTCCTACCCACCTCTGAACAATATACTGTAAAACACACACAGGCAAATGCTGTTACTGTACAGGTATTTATTGCAAAAACTAATCAGAAACAAGCATGATAAATACATTATAAACATGTTGTGAATAAAACAGAATAATAGAACAGAATAAAACACATGATCATCCTGTTTTGACTGTTTACAGTGAAAAATCCCACCCCTGCATATATGCAATAATGCCAGTGTTTTTACCCAATATATCTTTTAATTATGACATTAAAATAAAAAATATATTGCGCTGGCATATTGACACAAAGGGATTCCTATTTAAAACAACAGAGGACCCCGCACGTCGAAATGTGACTGAAAAGGCTACCTTGAGCATCGAAAAAAAGCGTCAAAATGTGACGAGTTGGAGTGAGACTGTTTTGTTTTGGCAGCTTACTTAGCAGTAAATGATAAAGTGACATGATTACATTTCATGAGTACACTTTTGAGAGCATTAAACATAAACATGTCAAGTTCTTGTGCTAACTAATACTATTTGAGTTTTGCAAAAATGTTGCTTGAGCAGACGCATGCAGTCCAGTCACATCAGTCTATGCCTCCGTCTTGATTGTCGTCGACAGCCCTTGAGTAGCCCAGTCAACAGAATCACCACAGGAGATGCCCACTTCTGCACAACCTCTGTGGCCATCAATCAAGCAGCTCTCACGTCTTTAACCACAGCACATTCAGCCTCAGGCCTGGCAACCGCTCACATTTTGACAGAGTTTGTCTCCATGATGACACTTCTGCCCACTATCAGTCCACATCCACAAGGATCCATTCTCTGAGGCTGGCTTATGAAGTTTCATTTCATGCTTTAATCTCTTTTAAAGAACTTATTTATTTCTGGGGCCTTGTGGAAATGTTCAGTAGCACTGCTGACCTTCAGCTCAGAAGTGTTCGTCATAGTTTCCTTTTACATAAACTTTTTTTTATGTTTAAATGTACTCTAATAATCCTTAATGTTTAGTGCAGTCTGTTTTAATGACCCTTTTTTGTATGTTATTTCTGAAGGAGGAGGTCTGTCCACAAGTAGAGGGAGAGAAAGATCAGAAATGTGTGTGGACATCGGCCGTCAATGTGAAGGACAAGTTCATTTACGTCACACAGCCTTTGCTGAACAGGTTGCTCATTGTCGACATCCAATCCCAGAAAGCTGTTCAGGTAAGCCAATGAATCATTAACTAAAACATTATTCTTATGTACATACCATAAACACCAATGCAATATATGCAATGTTTCCATGTTTACTACATAATTCATAATCCTCACATTTTTAAAATTACAATTCTAGTTGGCATATTTTAACATGTTTATTTAGCATGTTGATTCTTCATTTGCACATGATATGCAAATTTGTCTTTTTTTCTGCCATGGGCACTCAGTAATCTGTTGTTTGAGTGGTTTCCTCAAGATGCTCCAAACCAGCACACAAAACTTCGACTGATTTGCTGAAAAGAAAACAATGTTTTGTTCGTGAATAAAATTTGCTTTTTTATGAACACACCAAAAAGAACTAGGCAGTTTTGATATTGTTAAATAAATTAGTTTTTGGCAATTGAAACTAAATTTCAAAATAAATAAATAAATGTTAATAAACTTTAATCAAATATATAAGACTGAAATGTTGCTCAACTACTAAAATTACTAAAACTGGGAAAAAAATGTTACTAAATATGATTTTTTCCAAATGTTTTGCAGCATGAGAAACTGTAAAACAGTCAATTGTTGTGTTACACAGATGAAATAAAGTTATTTAGGTTGAGAAGTGAGTAGTTCAGGGCAGAATTTAAAATTTTGAGTGAATTATTCATTTATTTGTTAAGAAATAGATGCTGTCTGTGACTCTCATGGTCTGTGATCTGAACTGTTTGGCTTCAGGTTGCCTTGCATTTTAGAAGCTGCTGATGTTCCAAGTTGAAAAGTTTGTTTCAGAGTGAATGCCCAGATGAGTGCTAGCAAGACTTTCTCCATTCCAGGCCTTACTCAGATATTTCAAGAAGCTTCATAATGTGCTGACAAGGGTCACACTTGGGATCATCACCTGGGAGTTTGGTTTACATCACCTCAGATAGCAACCTGATCTCTTAGAATCCGAGAAGCACAAAGAAGAGTCTAATATGTGTCTACAAATGATGTTTTAAGCCTGAAGATTCACTATTTAACCAAACTTTTTTGTACGGTTTAAAATTTCACACATCTGCTAAGGATAGTGACTAGAATTTGTTTATCTCTACTGAAGAGTCTGTATTATTTAGTCTAATCCTCGTAAGGAGGAAGGGATGTGCTGGGATAAAAATTCAATGTGCACATCTGCTCCCACAGATTATTGCACACATGGAGATTGACGCTGACAATCGCCCTCCTTCATCATAGCTACGCACAAACACTAGTTCTGTCTTCGTTTCTTTTAATGCTGTGTGTTGTCGAAACAAGCTGTTCAAATGCTCACATTGTGAGGGACTTAACAGTGAATGCCGCATCATATGAATACACTTATCTGAAGTTCTACATTCCGTGGGAAAAAAATGTCCGTCCTACTGAGAGAGAGGGTGTGTAATCATTTTTGCAACGCTCAATGTGCAAATTAACATTTTTTTCATATTCGTGTGCATCCATGTAAGCACAATGAGGTGTGAAAATTGCACAGTAAGGCTATCACTGCACAAAATGAATCGTTTGTTTCCCAGTGGAATATCTCCAGCCAGGTGACAGAGAATGGATATGGATGCAAAGCTATTATTGCAAACGGGCTGAGCTATTGTTGCTGTCAGCACTCCATTTAAAATGCACACCCATAACCAAACTCTGCATGTGCGAAAAAACATGCAGCTGTGCTTTTGGAGGCTACACACGTTCTCTCTGTCATGGGTAGTTGCTTTGGTGGACTTGTAAACTTTTATGGTGACTTTTGTAGAATGTTAAAACGCATGGGTGTGAATCTGCTTCGTGAATTAACATAATGAGTTCCAGTGATTTCATTGAATTCTCACAGGGATGCTTGAAAAGCAAACAATGTGGAAAATTGATCAATTTTTCAAAGACGCTCTACTGACCAGGGGCAAAAATGCTGAAGCGTCTGTCTTAGTTGTGCATAGCATGAGATAATTGTAACATTTCACCCCACTTAATGATGAATACGGTGTAGCTTCATTCTGATTGGATTGTGTGCCTTTTATAAGTGAACTATGATAGTGTGTGTCATATACAATGACTAATATATTAATATATCTATATTTGTGTATGATAAAAGAAGATGCACACCAAGGCTTCAACTGCTTGATTAAAAATACAATATTTGTGAAATATTTTTGCAATTATATAAAAACATTTCTATTTTAATATAATAAAAAAAATAAAAGTAATTTATTCTTGCGATGGCAAACATTTTCAGCAGCTATTCTGAAATCATTCTAATATGCTGATGTGGTGTTCACTTCACATTAATTATTATAATACATTTTGAAAACATAAATCTTGTTTTGCACCAAAATGTTATTTCAGGACTTTGCTGGATACAACTGTTTGCTTCTTTTTTGTTTTTAATTGAGACCAAACAGTATTGTATGAAAGTTTATTTATATATATATATGAGATATAATGTAATTATTTATTTAGTATTTATTGATTTATCGAATTTAAAATGGCATTTTTCTAATGGATCGTGAGGTTTTTTACGAACATAAGATTTGCCCTCATTTTCTGTCAAACGTTGCTCCGTTATATGATTTTGATAAGCAGATGTTGAAACTGTTGATCTGCTGTTGTCAACAGACTGTGAGCACCGACCGGGTTCCAGTGAAGCTGCACTATGACAAGTCTCATGACCAGGTGTGGATCCTGAGCTGGGGAGATATCGAAAAAAACTTTCCAACCCTCCAGGTACGTCAAATCACTCCAGATTCATCACGGAGTGTTAATCACCACCTGATGCCTCTTCAACAAGAGCACTGGGACGTTCTGCCTAACTACTTCTCTCATCTGATTATTCAAGTATCTGAGTCGGCCCTGCTGAGAGTGTTTTTTGATGATTTTAGTTGACATTTTTGGACCAATCCCAAGTGATGTAAAATTGAACCAGCATAGCAGAGGGGTCTCAGTGGGGTTCCAAATCGCATAATTGGCACTGTCTCATCCCCCTTAATGCATAGCTTTGGTTAATCACAGTTGAGTTCCTCAAACAGAAGGGGCATTTCTCTCTCAGTCTCCCTTTTGTGTGTGTTCCTGAGCAAAATCTCTCATGTTGCTATTGTGGCTCTTCCATATATCAGGTGATCAGCCAAGCCAGTGGAAGCACGTCCCACCACACCATCCACACCCAGCCGGTTGGCCATCGCTTCGACAGGGTGGAGGATTTCTTCATTCCTCCAATAAGCCTCACTATCAATCACATAAGGTAAAAGGGAGAAAGAAACCCACCATATATATATTTATAGGTACAGTATATATATGTGTGTGTGTGTGTGTGTGTGTGTGAGCGATGTATGAACACATACTGACTGTGATTAGAACTCTAGTTCTGGATTGTGTGTAAATTGCATTCGGGAACTGACATTTAGATCTTAATAAACCATTTTGTGCATTCATAGTCACTCACATGAGAAAGTAGATTTAGAGGTAGTCGAGGGGGAAATGTGAGTTTAAACCCTGAATAAACAGACCAGGAGATGTTGCATGGATATGGAAATCTCATTTGAATTGATTAAAATCTGAGTTGAAAATTACTGAGCATGCCCTGATCCTCTTATTGTCCCCTGTTGGCAGATGGATGTTTACTTTCGCTATCATGTCGTGCTAATATAAAAAAATAATGACTCAATTCCGAATGCTAGAGAGATTACTTGTTCTCTTCAATGAGAGAGCAAGTCACGCTGCTGATGACAAGAGTGGCAAACAATGTAAAATGTTCCCAAAAACATTACAAAGGAAACTTAAGCTCTGTTCCAAAATCTTGCTGTTTGCTGCCTACGTTAGCGACATCCGAACAGAAATGAACCTGAGAGTGCCAGCTCACTTTTTCAGCAGCCAGAAGTATTGTCTTCTGTAGTTATAATCCATGAGCAAAACCATCTTGCTGCAAGCTGAATCACAACATCACAAATTGTCATTTGAAACTGAAAAGTACATGAAAGTTCTACAAAAAGTCAAAGGTACAAGGCTGTGTGCTAATTGGCTTTAAAGCAGGAAAGATGGAGATGTCATTCAAGCATATGCTATAACACGATCAACCTTATAGCTTAGTCTTCAAAGGTTTAAAAGTTATTATTAAAATGAATTGGCCCTATGGAGAAAATTAATGTTTTTTTAAATTGTGTACTTACATAAACTTTGATTCACTGATTTCAATAGCCTTTATGTGTTCAGCACTGATTCCTGAAAATACCTGTACATAGGCTGCTAGGTTTTGGATCAGAGCCATAGACTTACCTTGTGAACCAAGTTGATTGGCAGTTTCTTTGCAGTCTAATCAAATCATATCAGATTCACAACATTTTAATAAGGCTATCTGGTCATTATCATAACTGAATCTCATGATCAGTAAATGCTAATAGCATT
>JAUMHQ010000071.1:9670369-9680652 GCA_032361165.1 Enteromius paludinosus
AAAATCTTTGTTTGTGTTCTGCTGAGGAAAAAAAGTCACCTACATCTTGGATGCCCTGGGGGTAAGCAAATAAACATAAATTTTTCATTTTTGGGTGAACTATCCCTTTAATAGCCTAACTGAATGCAAACACAGAGCCATTGTTTCAACATTAGAAGCTTTGGGCAGCTGCAGTGTCTTGGCACTCTCTGCAGGATGAGTCGCCCAGCTAGCCTGACCCCAGACAGTCTGACATTTCTCCAGCACTGGGCTTTCCGGCACGCCTGCAGCTGTCGAGATGCTCTAGTGTTTGGCAGGAGAAAAGAGGGATTTGAAGGTTCTGAAGCAGCCAGGCAGGAGCCCAAATCGAGAGTCAATCCCATTGAGCCTCACATGCACATGTGTGCACACATGCAGGTGTGATTCCTGCGACCGTCTGGGTGGCCACGTGTCTGCCAGAAACACGCTTCCTCACCCCCCACCTGTTAATGCTCTTTGTGGCCGTTATACTCTGATTTGCTGGAATTTTGCAGCCTTGTTCGTGAAGCAAATCCCTGCTTTTATTGAGGAATCCAGCACAGATGGTGGAAGCTGGTTCACAGAAAGCCCTGTAAAAGATTTCCAGTGTTTTAAGATGTCAGACCCAGTGAAAGAGTCCAGAGTGAATGTCAGAGAGCAACAGGGCATCTCACAGCAGCCAGTGAAGGTGTGAAAGAGAATATGAAGAATAAAAAAATCACTCTAAACAAACACAGGAACCCTGTGGAAATATTTACACCTCAGGCCAGCACTGGTTAAGCTGTTTGCTGAACACACACACACACACACACACACACATGGCTGCAAGTCAAGAGATGGTGGAGCTCACCTACTCTGTGTCCGTGAAGTCTTGGAAAAACATGTGTTTGTGTCCAGCGCTGAGAGTGATGTGTTCCAAATAAAGTCTTGTGTTAATTTGGCACATTTACACCATAACAGATTATTTGCATTTTAATGCATTTGGTTTCTTATTTAATTAATTTACTGATGAATAGAATTGAAAGCATAATGTTAGGACAAACTTGTTTTTATTTATGCCTTTGCAACTTATACTATCATTGAGTTTTCTTATTAAAAAAACTAAAGCTGTAGTCTGTACGTTTTGCCTCTTTGTCGCCATCTCTGTTTGAAACCTGCCATTGCAGTTACTTGCAAAATTATTTTTATTGTGTGGGATGTGCTCTGGTGTAGTGCCGAATTTTTACCCCTGCCAGATTATGACTCCCCTAATATTGGTAGGTTTAGTGTTAGGTGTGGGGGAGGGGTTAGGTTTAGGATTACTATTGATTTTAACGAGGGGAGTCATAATTCGGCAGGGAGTCAAAATGCGGCACAAAACACCGGCTCCAGAGTGGTTTAATCGGTAACACTTTAGAATACTGTATCTTACTTACCGCATAACTAATAAGAAGTTACTGTGGAACTAATAGGTTGTTCTTTATTAACCCTCATGTCACTACTATTAGCTACAAAGGAATATGTGTTAACTACCAAGTATGTAACAGTATTTTTAAATTGTGTAATAATTGTGAGCACTTCCTAAGTTGATGTTTGCCTCTTTAGGACTAATTGCTGCTGTTTTCCCCACCTGTAAGTCGCTTTGGATAAAAGCGTCTGCTAAATGAATAAATGTAAATGTAATTAGTTAATTAGTAACTATTAAGTACCACTCCAAGTGCTCTGCCAACAGGTATGTTTATGATTTTATATACATCATGTGTGTCTGTTTTCCTTAGGACGTTTCACTTCTCTACACATACAGTAACCCTTTCTGGATTGTAATCCCCTGACACATTTTTGTTGTATTCCGTGCTATTTGCAGCGCATTTGCAGTGCGTTTCTGTGTTTGCAGTGCGTTGTGAGAATTTGCAGCGCCTGTGTTGTAAAACTGATGAAGATATCCAAGAAAAGTTGATGCAGCTTTAAAATAATAAAAAAAGAATTGATTGTGTAAAAATGCAGCATTTTTGCTTCATATTGTATTTTTCCACAATGTAGCCTACTGGAGTCCAGCCCTACTTTTAGATTGTCATTTGTTTTCCGTCTGGTTTAAAGACTCGTTTCGTATTTTAAGCACAGCTGCTTATGCCAATCATCTCTGTTGAAGCCCTAAAGGTTCATACAAAAAATATCCAATAAAAGAAAAAAAAAAATTTAGAGAGTGTCTTGGAAGTGTCTCCACTACTATTGTATGCATTGCTGAAGTCTCTGTCACTCTGCCTCTGTTCCTTTCACTCTGGAAGGTTTTCATTCATCCAGGTGTTGCTCAAAGTTTCTTTCTTTCTCTCTCTTTTCTCTTTCTCTGCTCTGAGATTAAGACTCCGCCAGATCAATGTTTTCAGGCCAATCCTTTAGATCCATTTCCTCATGAGGAGCTTGAGTCCATCCGTCTCTTGCTCTCCCTCTGCTTCTTATTATGTTTCTTCTTCGGTCAGTCTCTTCTGATCACAAGATATCTTACCTTAGCAAAACCATGTGGAGAAGCAGGTAGTACACAGATTCCTGCGCCGAATGCTTATTTGAAGGATTGAGCCTCTAAAACGTGTTTTTCAAACACAGTCGGTTTTTAAATTGGTGTAGAAAGAAGGAAGATGCAAAAGAAGGAAACTGGGTAGCTCCAGTAAAATGCATTATTAATGCTGTTTTGAAATAAAAATAAAACTTTAGTCTTGTAGTTCTCTGATTTCTCAGACAATACAACCATAGACTGATAAGAGTTAACAGAAGTATTTTATTCCTGATTACTATGCTTGCTTAACATATGATTCATTGTCCAATTAACACCCAGCATAAGACACATAAATTGTAACACTTCACAATGGGGCCACATTAGCATTGGGCCATGCATTAACCAAAACAATGAGCAATACATTTGTTACAGCATTAATAAATCTTGGTTAAAATAATTAATATGCAACTGTTAGTGGATAGTTCATTAAATCAACCCTACGTTCATTAAATGTTCCTTTGAGGTGTCACAATGACTATTTTAAATAATGCCCTTATGACATTTTTAAGTCTTGCATTGTTTATGCAGGATTAGAAAGCTCTCGGATTTCATTTAAAATATCTTCATTTGTGTTACAAAGATGAATAAAGGTCTTACAGGTTTGGCATGAGGGTGTATTTAATGTATTTAATGACAGAATTTTCATTTTTGGGTACGATATTACTTCAAGTAACATATCAACCGTAACAATAGATAGTTGTGAATTTGACAAATCATTCGAATATTAAGAAAAGATTATGTTCCATGACATTTTGTAAATTTCCTACCATAAATATGTTAATACTTAATTAGTAATATGCATTACTGAGATCTTCATTTGGATAACTTTATAGGTGATTTTCTCAGTATTTCGATTTTTTTGCACAGATTCCAGATATTCAGATAGTTGTATCTCAGTCAATATTGCCCTATCATAACAAACCATACAATGGAAATGGAAAGCTTGTTTATGCAGCTTTCAGATGATGTATTAGACTCAGTTTTGAAAAATGTACACTTATGACAGTTTTTTTGGCCCAGGGTCACATATGTATTGATAGGAGGACACTTGCTTCACCACTAGTCATTCTTCTGCCCGTTACCAGGTTGCCATGTACTGGTTAACAATTGTGTGAACACATTATGCAGTTACTTGAGCCGTAAAATTAACTTACTGCTATAAAGCTGCCATCAAATTGTTCATTGTTTGTGAAATGACCCAGATAAGTTTGATTTAAAGGGTTTTATCAGCTTGTCTCTGAAATAAACCTACAAGCTAAACTGTCAGCTGTGACACATGGCGGCCGGGGCCAGAGCTGCATTTATTTTGCCATTTGGTGGATCAGATCGATTGACTATTTGTCTGTTTGGTCAGACTCCAGAAGTCAAGAAGGAGCAGAATACTAATTAACAGAGGACAACAGAACACTGAAAGAGGCACTAGGCCCACAGTGGAGCAATATCATTAGAGCTCAGAAAGCGGAAATACATTACAAATACAGAAAAGAGGGAAAATGCATTATGTTTCATATATTTTTTATGGCTCAATATGTCCATTAAAATGCCTTACAAACAGTTTCATGCTCTAAACATGCCTGTAACAACGTACTGTAATTTTCTCTGTATTTATGGTCATAATTTGTTATCTTTAAAGAAGGAAGACAAATGTCCATCTAAACTGCCGTTCACAACCTCATGGATATGATAGGCAGCTCTCGGTTGGATCTCCACCATGATCAAGAGTCTGATTTAAGAGGTGGAAGCATAGTCATGAATAAGACATGTGCTGAAACACAGAGGAAGCTATGCTAATTCCATCCTGGGCTGCTGTACACTGAGATGAGGTTGAA
This sequence comes from Enteromius paludinosus, assembly GCA_032361165.1. NCBI lineage: Eukaryota > Metazoa > Chordata > Actinopteri > Cypriniformes > Cyprinidae > Enteromius > Enteromius paludinosus. Next base: position 9,674,726 of record JAUMHQ010000071.1, read on the forward strand.
AAGAATTAAGGAGTTTTGAGCTGTTCTGGGACCTGTGGGTGGGTTCATGAAGGCTAATAATGAATAAAAGCTTCCTCACACTGACAGTTATTAAGTTTAATGGCTATCTTAGGACTCCCACCAAGGCCACTGGATGGCTGAAGATAAATGAAATCTTTCTTCTTCAGCAGTTAGGGGGATGTTCTGGAGTAGCAGTTGGAAGTATTTAAAATCAAATAAGATGAATTTGAAGTGATTAAATAAATAGATAAATACAAAATAACATTACTTTGCATCATTTAACGCTGATTATAAATAAACAGTATTTATGTTTTTAGGGAAGTATTATTAAAAAAGAAAAAAAGAAACAAACTAATTTTAATGTTTCATTGTAAAAAAAACACATTATAAGAGTAATTTGTAGCGGCATCACTTCTGATGCTATATGCTTATTCAACCCAAAAAAATAACCAACTCAAATGAATAATTTAGTATAAATAATATTGTTTATATTAATAAGACTACTATTACTGTCACGCTGTCTCTGTCTGTGGGGTCACAGGCTACGTCTATACTACTCCGGATAAATGTGAAAATGGTGTTTTCGGCTAAAAATGCTCCGCACGGTCCACACTGCGACGCGAAAACAGCGTTTTCAAATTTGTCCACATTGGAGAGCGTTTTCAAAAAAATGGACATGGCCAGTCACTCTCGCTCTCAGTCATCTCTAATGACTAATGAGAAACACCTGACCTCACTTACCTGAGCATTTAAAAACCCCAGTCTCCAGTAAAACTTTGGCTGAGCTTGAGGTAACTTCCTATGAACTCTCATGGACGCTCTGCTCTCAGTTCCTCATGCACGAAGCATTGTTGTTCCGCTGAATGCTCTCTGCTTCGACACTTACCTGCACCGAGCACCGAATGTTACTGCCCCTGCCTAAACCAGTAAGACCCATACCTGTGATGAACTTCTAATGTCTTTGATGCTGACTAAAGCCTGTAAGATACTTACCCGTTACTCACCTGTGTTGATTGAAGATACGCGATCAGAAGATCGATAGACTGAGTTACTTGGATTGTTACTTTGCTTTCATTATCCATATTGTTTTGTTGCCATTTTGATTTATGTTTAATAAATTCAAAAGTTTCTACTTCCCTTCTGTCTCCTGCCCCTCTCTGAGCGTTATAATTACACTGAATGTTTCTGATTCCTTTAAAAGAGTCTCATTTGTTCATAAATTGAACTACATTTTGTTGCATGCTTGTTTTTGAGTGCAGCCCACTAAACAACTCCATGAAAACATTATTTTGCTGTATATTTTGTTGTTGTTATTATTATTATTAATATATATTCCTTACAGGGCTGTGAGCTCACATTCACTTTCCAAGTTAAGTAAGTAAAACTGATTTGATAGCATTGGTTAATCTATTACAGACCGAAATGATAGTGAGGAATGCATTCTCCATTAAGGATACACACAATGCTTCCCACTTTGGGTAAAAGATGGTTCTATTATGCATAATAATTTTTCAACAGCGGTATCATGAGTTGAATCTGTACAGTTGGTGAAGAGAAGCTTGCTGATTTCTTGTAAGGCTTGTCTGTTACTCCGGCCTTGTTCTGACAAGCAGAATAAGAAATGATTTGAAATGGTCAGAAAATGCATTTGGGGAGCTGGTATAATTGTTCGATCTTAACCAGAGATTTGCCTGACTTGCTGCTCCGTAATGGTCTTCCCATGAGTCATAGCATCTGAAAGGTGTCTCATGAGCAAAGGGCAGCACTGCTGTCAAAGTCAACTGCTCCGAGAGGCTGCAAGCCCATTTGTCATCTCTTCTCACTGTCTCACTCACAGTCTCTGCTTTTCTTTACTTTTCCATTTAACCACAGAAACATCCAGTATGTGCTATTCGAACTCTCATCTTTTGTGTGTGTGTGTTATAAGCAGACATAACTTTGCAGCATGTTTTTTGTCCTTGTAGAATCTTAAATATTCCCCTTTTTAAACAATATTTGCCATTTTGATATACAAAATTATAAATTTAATAAACTGTACCTTGTAAAACCTTTTAATTAAATAAAATGTATCTTATCATCTAAATCATCTTATAGGTACTTCAAGGGGTGTTTATACCCAGCGTTGGGGTTAACACATTACAAGTAACGTGAGTTACTGTACGTAATAATTTTTCGAGGTATATATCCAAGTAGCTGGTAAAGTAACACATTACTTTTTCATTTTAGAGTAATATAACTAAGTTACTTTTTCAAAAAAACGTTTTGCATTACTTTCCATAATTGCATTACTTTCTAATAACTAACTAGTTACTTTTTTTAGAGAGTAACACAATATTGTATTGCATTGCTTTTAAGAGTAACACTGTTTATACCTACCAGAACAAATTTATATACCATGAGCTTTAATGGACATTTCATGCAAGACATTTACAAAATGATTGAGGCAGATTTCATTTGCACAAACATGACATGCTTTCCTCCAAGCTATGTTGCACCCTGCATTAACAGCTTCCACTGTTTTAACTGCAGTTGGATTCACTAAGGTGAGAGGAAAGATAAGATTTCAAATAAATAGCGAAGGAGACAATTGAAAGCAAGGTGCATTTCCACAGAGTTAGCAGTAATGGCTTCTTATCGACTTGCTAATTCCCTTCTGGAATTGAATGTGGCACAGCAGAAAACAGATGCCAGGAAGGGAGAGGCTGCTTTTCCTTCCTGTCTTCCTGTCTTTTCCAGCTGTCCCGTATTTTCATCTTGCTGAGTTTGGTAACATTAAAGGTATAAAATTCTGTCATTTACTCATCCTGAAGCTGTATGAATTTTTATTCTTCTGCTGCACACAAGATATTTTAAAGTATGCTGGTAACCACACAGTTTTGATGCACAGAAAAAATAAATAAATAAATAATTCATCCTCATGTCAATCCAAACCTGTATGACTTTAGTTTGATCTGTGGAAACAATTAATTTTTGACAAAATAATCTGGATATTCTTTTCAATATCATGAAAGTGAATGAGGACAAGGGCCGTCAAGCTCCACTATGACAGAAAAGCACTATATAAATAACATAAAAAGGATCCACATCTTATGCAATATTTTCCAAGTCTTCTGAAGCAATACAATAACTTTGTGTGAAACATAATGTAAGAAATTATATACTGAAACCTTGAAATTCCCCAGAATATAAGTCCTGTTATTATGGTTTTATAGTCAAATTTTTTTTTTGCACTATATTTCAAGTACTCTGAAGCTTTACAATAGCTTTGTGGGAAAACATAATGTAAGACAACTTGACATTTTCAGTCTAATTATAATCCAAGCTCTATGGAACCCTTCAGTGGTGGTCCTCACATCACTTGAAAACTCCCTTTTTTTTAATTACTTTTTTCTTTTTATTTATTATATAAAAAAAAAATTATATTCTACTTATTTCATTTATTAACGTTTACTGCCTTAATCTAACCAAAACTTGTCATAGCACTTACATACAGTATCATTGCTTTCTCGTTGGTTTTGATTGCTTCTATTGTTCTCATTTGTAAGTTGCTTTGTATAAAATCTTCTGCTAAATGACTAAATTTAGAGAGAGGTATTGAGTGTTATGTTACATTTTATTTTACTTCCGTGTTGTTCTTTGACCACAACAAAACTAAATGTCATTTAAATGGGTGCAGATAAAATCACCTGATTGTTAATGAGATGGCAGAAACAAAAAAATGTAATGCTTTTATCTTGTGTTAGCAGCTAGCACTCATGCTGCCATTGACAAAGGACTAGAACCTTGCGGCTAACGTAAACCTCGTAAAACTTGACGCCTTAAGCTCAGAGAACCTGCTATATATCATACCAATAAACTACATTGATCAGTTGTCAGGCCAATTGTTCCCCAAAGCGTTCCCCTCATCTGTGGCAGTTCAGGAGCAATGTGAGAATGAATCATGCTTATGTAGGTGTTAGCTGCTAAGTTTTAACATTATTATAAACAAGGATCAGTCACAGTAAAATTAATCTAACAGTGGCTCATTGATGCTGTTGGAATGCACTCATTTACATGATGTAATTTTAATGACTTGGAGAATGAGAGAACAGGTGGCCATGGTTATGCCTGAACTCTCTTACCCTTTCCTTTTGTCTATTTGTCGCACCCCCCTTCTTTGTTTCTGGCTCAGATAGTGGATGGTGGTGTTTGATAAACTGAGCTGCTCAGAAAATGAGAATAGACAGTTGCAGTCACAGCCAGGCAGCAGAATATCTGAGTTCCACCCTGCCCTCTCGAAAGGCATTTGCTATAAAGCTTAATAAAGGATGTCGCAGCAGGTATAAAAAGCATGCTGAGGAAAGCAGATGGGAGATGAAGGCAAAGAGAAATGGAGCCTATTTACTCCTCTTTTGGGGGTATATTCTACAAGAGAAACAGGCCTCATTTACTCACTAATATCAACAAACAAAGCAACCACCATCCAAAGATCACCCTAGTAAGTGTGGGCGGGTTGATATCAGGTTTAAAGCTCTCAGCAGGTTACACTATTCCACAGTCAAGATCAGAATGAAGTGTTTTCAGGCATGACCATCTACGGCCTCTGTGAGTACCGCAGCGTATCACTGCAGTCATCCAGGTGAAGAGAGTCTCTGAAAAACTAAATCTGGACTTCAATTCCTGAAACAGCTTCTTACTCACAGCGGGACTGAAAGCTCAGAGGGCTGTTCATCTTCTCTCTGTTCTCTTCCGCTCTTCTATTACTTTTAGCCTGCATCACGCCTCTGTAGATAGCAGCGACCTCATCTGAATGCACATGTGACATAATGTCTTATCTGCTCTGAACCAATGATGACGGCAGTACAAGTGTTCACAAAAAGTGACCATGTTCTGTAAATGCAAATTCTTAAAATATTTTTTATTTTTTTTAGATTAGTTGCACAAAATTATACCTGCACTTAACAGACTGCTTTTGATGTTGTTCCTTTAAGATTTGTACTTATATGTACTGACATAAAGTTCTAAAATTCTTCTTTGGAAAACAATAAGCCCCGTGAATCTTAAGTTCATTAGAATTGGCAACAAGTACAGAATAATATTTTATGTAAGGGGGTGGCAATGTCATCTTACCTTGATGGCACTAATGTTGTCATTGTTATCTTAAACTAATACTATTACAGTAAGTTTTTGTTCTTAAAAATTTAACTGAACTAACTCTTTACTCTTGGTAAAAAGAAACCTTGTAAGAAATTATGAAGAATATTTATGTAGCTCAGCCATACAGCAACACATTTAAAGTTCACACAAGCTCTTAAAAAGAAAGTTTCTTTATTGGTGTAACGCTGAATGCAAGCATTGTCGCTATCTTGCGGTTTTTCAAGGAAACTCGGAGAACTCGGATACATAACTTAAGGAACATTTATTAAACAAGATAAACGCAGACATGCTTACCAACATATAACAAACAACCGGCAGAGGCTGAGCACTGAACAAGTCTTGGGTTTTATACAAACACTAAATTAAGACATAATACAGGACACCTGATAAAGGAAGGTAATGAACTACTGATGGAGAGGGCAGGGTCACAAACGAGGCAAAACACAAGGGAACAGTATTAAAACAAAACATAAGAAGCACGTGGAAAATTACCAAAATATAAACACAGTCATGACAGTTGACAACAAAACACAAGCACAGGGGACATGACAGTGTTACAGAACACTGGACAGGACATGGAGGATCAGGCCCTACAGCAGGCCACGGTGGATCAGGATCTCCACCAGGCTCTGGCGGATCAGGTCCTACAGCAGGCCACAGCGAATCAGGCCACGTTGGATTAGGATCTCCAGCAGGCTCTCGCGGATCAGGCCACGGCGGATCAGGATCTCCACGAGGCTCTGGCGGATCAGGCCCTACAGCAGGCCACAGCGAATCAGGATCACTGGCAG
>JAUMHQ010000071.1:9680752-9703071 GCA_032361165.1 Enteromius paludinosus
TGGCAGGACACAGCGGATCAGGCCACGGTGTATTAGGATCTCCAGCAGGCTCTGGCGGATCAGGCCATAGCGGATCAGGATCTCCAGCAGACCACAGCCGATCCAGATCACCAGCAGGCTCTGGCGGATCAGGCCACGGTGGATTAGGATCTGCAGCAGGCTCTGGCGGATCAGGCCACAGCAGATCAGGATCTCCACCAGGTTCTGGCGGATCAGGCCCTACAGCAGGCCACAGCGAATCAGGATCACTGGCAGGCCACAGCGGATCAGGCCACGGTGGATTAGGATCTCCAGCAGGTTCTCGTAGATCAGGCCACGGCAGATCAGGATCTCTACCAGGCTCTGGCGGATCAGGCCCTACAGCAGGCCACAGCGAATCAGGATCACTGGCAGGACACAGCGGATCAGGCCACGGTGTATTAGGATCTCCAGCAGGCTCTGGCGGATCAGGCCATAGCGGATCATGATCTCCAGCAGACCACAGCGGATCCAGATCACCAGCAGACTCTGGCGGATCAGGCCACAGCAGATCAGGATCTCCAGCAGGCCACAGCGGATCAGGCCACGGTGGATTAGGATTTCCACCAGGCTCTGGCGGATCAGGCCATAGCCGATCAGGATCTCCAGCAGACCACAGCGGATCCAGATCACCAGCAGGCTCTGGTGGATCAGGCCACGGCGGATCAGGATCTCCAGCAGGCCCTGGCGGATCAGGCTACGGCGGTTGTGGACCTTCAGTGGGCAATGGCTCGATCCCCGTCCCAACCCTCTCCATCATAACATAGGTGCTTTTACCCAAAAAGAGCACCGATTTCCAGGGCAGACAAGTGATATCCGGGAGTTCGGCATCCTGAAGGAAACACGCTCCGTCCCGGAAGACACACACAATGTCCGCATCACAGAGACCCGGCTGTTCCGTGTCTTTAGCAAACAATTGAAGTAAAAGCATTTTCATCTTAATATGTAACATCATAATTTAACATAATTTAACATAATTTAAAGCAATTAGCACAAAAACCCACTGAGGTTTGGGCAGCTGAGAAGGATCTTGGCTAGAATCAAACACCAGAAGTAGCACTGACCCGTGGCAATCATTCCAAGCTGAGCGCTATTTAGACGGTGGGGAAGAGCCAGACAGAAGAGTGGTGAGGGAGAAAAGATTTAGTGAACAGATGGTGGTGTGAAGAGCATTTACCCCTTTGTCTTAAATCACAGATATAGCCAGTGCTTGCTAAGAGTTTATTATTTGAAGTTGTAATGTAGTGTTGATTTGTCAGTGAAATTATAGATGAAAATTTGTAGATGAAGGATTTTCGGTAACACTTTTTTTGTTGTTGTTGTCAGTGGTTCACCGGCATGTTAGTTAGTCTCATAAAATTAAGATTTGTTTGTGCCATCCCCACAAAATTAATCTTTTTATTTTGTTCATATTTTTAAATGCTAAAACTAATTTATTTAATAATTTACATTAACTAAAAATTGACAAAAACCTTTTTTTTTTGTGAATGAGGTCATAATGCATGTAAAATAAAGTTACAAAGAATGTTTTTTGTTTGTTTTTTCTTTTTCACAACATATTTTATGTTGTTTTCATAGATGCCGCTGGAAATGGTGGTACAAAATGCATTTTACATGTGCCATGTTAGTCATTGTTGTAAAAGGAACATCAGGGAGGTTTTATTTATAGTGTAATAAGTACACAATGAGTGCACAGACAGGAGGAGTACACTATGTGTCTTGTAAACATCAGAACATCAAACATATGACATTAACATTTTATTCCTAACACCCCCGAACACAGGGAGAAAAGTACAAGTGCCTTTTTATATGAAACGCAATATGGCAGATGGAACATTGTATTTGTATAATAGTGCACATTACTGACAGTGAGTGCCTCTATAAAGACTTTTTATTCCAGGAGACCTTTTCATAGTTGTCTTTACCTAATTTTCCTGTTGTATAAAGGTTATTCATGCTGTAGATTAGTTTTGAACAGCCCTGCAAGAAGCATATGTCTGATCTCATCAAAACAGCAATACCTAGCGACAATGGCCAAACCCTCAGGTCACAGCAGTGATAATTACTGAGCTCGAGCCTGTGCAGGTAATGCATCTGGACAAAGCTTCACAATGTGCATTTTCTCCGAACATGCAAATGAGATCAAGCATCTTTAGTGCCTCTGCATGAACCGTTGAAGCAGTTGCTTATTCTAGTAAAGTATAATTTAAAAAGTCCTAAAAAGCTTGCACTGGAAACATTCATTTCTGAAAAATATAACTACATTAATATTTCAACCTTGACATTGTCTTGCAATGGGAAAGATTTGCAATGTATTGTGGATTATGAGTGGTTGTCAACAGTTAACAATAGTGCACTTTGCCTTAACTTTGGCCTTATGTATTTGTATAAAAGCATCTTGTACTCAGAGCATGGAGCTGAGCTGTGTCCTCATAAGCAGACACATCTCACACTGATCACCCTGCAATTCTATACCACACCACGTTCTATAGCTGATCCTGAATGCGAAGGGACAGATGGAACCCATTTCTTTCAGAAATGCAATTTTAGCACTGAGAGACCTTAAAGGCCCAGGTAAATGAGACGGGGTGGGATGCATATGAAGAATCTGGCTTTACAGAAATCAATAAAATAGTGTGTAAGGAAAGGAATTACATTGCAGTGCTCAAGGTTACACCGAGCAACACGGATATGGGGAGAGAACATTTATAAGCACTTCTTTGTCTCTCTCAGTACTAAATGGAGAGCCAAGAATTTATTAGGAAAGAGAGCAGGGATCTTAAAGGCTATGAATATGACAGGAAGGTTGGTTTGAGAGGATGTTTTATGAGGCCGTTATGGCAGAAGTTGTGTGGTAAACAAGTCACTTCCAGACCTCAGTTCCTGTGGGGGCACCAGGCATTATTCAGAGTGATCGTTCCAAGTCTCATTTTTCAGACACGCTTCTGGTCTGTCAGGTGATCCACCTTGATACCTTTTCTGGTCTTATTATAGTTTTTGCATGTTTTCAGCACATTTTGAGTGATTACTGTACCTACTGTATGATCACCACAGTATTACAGTAATAGCAATCCCATGATATGCATTTAAATAATCATTCTAAAGATTTTTATAAAGCGCAAAACATACTTATAAAAAGCCTTCAGTGCAGTTTTACAAGTTAATACTAGTTATCTTATTCTTTATCTTTACAAGGTAAATCTGTTCATTGGGTAGGCTCCCAGTGAGCTTCAACTTTGTCAATGCATTACATGATGAATGAGGTTTCTGAATGATTTTAATAGAATATGTATTATTTGTTCAATATTCATTAGTTTCTAGTGTCAGGACTGTCACAGTGGTGCCAGCAGCATGCTAAAAGGTAAGTCCTGTTGTTGCCTAGCTTGTGTATTATTGAATGGCTTTTTGTAATTGTGTGGTTAATCACTTGTAATCAGATTTCTTTTAGCTCTGGCATAATTAATCAGTGTGGCCTATAAAAGACCATGTTAAAGAGATCGAGCAACATAAAACTGGAAATGAACAAAGCACTGAAAAGTCAGCCTAAAATGATGAGACAGCATCTCTGACGTTATACAGACAGCATCTTCAACAGCAATCTAAATGCTTTAACGAAATATGAACTGCATATTTGTGCTTTTACGTTCTACAGAATGACTCTCACTCAATACACTTCTGTACGTGAATTACTATTATCACAAAGTTTTGTTAAAAGCCAGATTCTGCTTTTCTATGTAAAAAAAAATTTAATACTTGAAAAAGAGTTGGTTAGAAGTAAAAGTTAAACTTGCCAATATTATATCTCTTTGATGACTGATGTTTAATTTTGATCAAGGAAAATGGAGTACACACATGCTTATAACTTTTGGATGATTGAGCTGCAAAATATTAATCATTTTGATTATCTTTTGTCCTTGTAATCATGTGAAGGATTCAAGGTGATTAATTACAGACAGGTACTCACAATAAGAAATGGAAAATGAGCTTTTCACTTCTAGGAGCATAGTTAATCTGGCATGGAACAAACCATATCAAAACCAAACAGGGCTTTCAACTCGTATTATAAACCATATTCTGCATTCAAAGGAGAATGGCAGAAAGGATGAAGGCAAAGAAGAGAGGGATTGATTGAGACATCTCCATTAATTAAAGACATCCAGTATGATGGGTCTTTTGAAAAACCTCACAACTCTGGCTTCAAAGTGCCGAGCTTAGAGGAAGGACAGGGCATCATGCTATATAGATCTGCCTTTAGGGCTCATAATAAGAAAAGCATTATCATAGTTCAGTGGGAGCACCGAGCCAGCCATGAAAGATTAGATCTCTGATTATTATTCTGAAAAAAAAAAAAAAAAAAAAAACTTACATTCAAATGGCAGCTTTTTTTTGTGATTAATTGGTTTTACTGGTTGACAGGTATGAAATAGACTGACAGATCTTCCAGTAACCCTGGATAGAGAAGTAAATTGGAATAGAACTATTAAAACCATCTAAGAGCAACAATGCTGAGCTTCAAGGGTTGCACAAATAAATTGCGTGGAATACTTGGGAGCAGGTAAATTGCTCAGAAAGAGCTTTTAAATCAATATTGAACGTTTTGCTGAAGCTGAGCTATTTAGAGTAACAGAATACCAGTTATGTTTCCAACAGATGCTAGTTTGGTAACATACGACATTTGCTTTCACCAAGTTAGTACAAAAAATTCTAACTTATTGTGTGTGTGGTGGATATTGGAGTAAAACTGTTAGAAAGCACTTCATTTTTAGTCTAGACATCTCCGTTGTCCTCTTGACCTTGATAGATCCTTTTAAATTGATTTTTCTAAACTTTTTCCTGCTAAATGATATAGGATATATGTCTTATTAGCATCGACACATAGAGGTAGAGTGAAAAGCAGAAAGTTTAATTAAAGAATAGCTCCTAAAGTACAGTATGATTGCTTTGAGTATTGATGTATCAGACAGAACGGTCCCTTTATGAGGGGTAGGCTTTTTTTGAAAATAATTGCTTACATCACATTTAAAATATGTAACCTTTCATCTGAAATTCTAATAACTTAAAAGGGAATTTTGTATGTTCTCTGTGTTGTTGTGAAGTAGAATCCATTCAATATTAATGAAGTCCAGTTTTGTATCCTTTTGTTTAAATTGTTTTGTATCTTGTTGACTTTCATTGTAAAGACAAAAAAAATCTCTTTAATGTGTACTCATTTGACCTTTCTTCCTTCTTTTTTTCCTCATAATATATAATACAAAATCCACAGGGGTGATCAAAAAACATGACTACTACACGTGTTGCTGAAAGTCTTTCAAGCCTAAAAGATTCTTTGAGAGAAGCAGGGCAGGTTCCTTCATCTGTCCATCACAGACACTCAAAGCTCTATACTTAGTTCAGGTCAGTTGAAGTAGAGAGATGTTTCTGTCTTTTCAGGCTAAAAGAACTGAAGAAGCTGGAGTCTGAAGCCCTTGATCTGGTCAGTGCAGCTCCAGGGAAGCAAGATCGAGGACCAGAACCACAGGATGGCTTGATGTGTCTGATAAAGAGAAAATTATGGTTGGGTAATTACGCTTGATATTTACCTCATATCTTATTACAGTTATCCTAACTGAAATAGAGTATAAATGACGCCACAGGCAGTAGAAAAGTAATGAACACTCAGTGTACTATCTGAAATAGTAGTTTATTACCAAGGTCAGTGACATCCACAACAGCAAATATATATAAGCAGCGATGCAGTACGTTTGGGCAGCTTTCTAACCTTTCTCGAGGGAAGAGCCACCTTCAGAGGTGTGCACCAAGCAAACATCAGAGAATGTCATCCATAATTGCCTCCCAGATTCATCTCGCTCTGTGCTCAACTCGCTGGCCTGGGTGGAGATGCCGTAGGCTAGCCTGTTTCACAGAAATGTCATAGCTGCCTCTTGTTAGTGCTGCATGCTATAGCAGTGATCACCTGCATGGGTAAAATCATGATTACTGTTGCTCATATTTAGTGTAACTTTGGTTGATTGATATTAATATAAAGTTCTGTGCAAAAGTCTTAGGCCACTAGTATTTCCAGCAACAAAAAATGGTTTTAAGTCGGGTATTTCAATATTTTGCGGTAGCGTGTCTGGTGGAAATATCAGGTTACATTTCCAAACATTATTTTTGTCATTATTTGTAATAATGCAGTGAGATTATTGTCTGCACACAGAGTCTGACAACAGCCAGTGCTCCACACAGAGATCTGATCTGATCATCATCCAGTCTGTCTGGAATGACATGAAGAAACAGAACAAACACAGAAGAACTGTGGCAACATCTCCAAGGTGCTTCAAAAAAAACCTACCTAAAGTTTTAGACATTCATGTAAAAAATGCTGTAAAATGAGGGTGCTTCCAAAAATAATGCCATAAATTTAATTTATCAATTAACTTCTATTAACTAAATTAAATAAATATTTGGTAAAACAGCCGAGGTACCGAGGTACGCTTGCCCATCGTTTTTCAGGTAGGTTATTTTCAACTGATACTCATACCGCAAAAGATAGAAATAACTTTTGCACAGTACTGTACATTACATTCATGTACATACTGTTCATACACTTAACTTTTTGTCATTCAGTGAGAGTAGGAGAAAATGTTTCATGCTAAATTATTTCCTGTTTATAAATCAATATATATTTTAAAGTTATTTTGGAATGTCCAGAGTCAATTTTATTTTATTTTATTATTTAAATTGTTTTTGTCCTGTGCAAGGATAAAATGGTCATACATTTGCATATATTTAAATATAAATGATATATAAAATTAAGAGTATTCTTTTTGATATGTAAACAAATATTTTATTTTATTGTTTTGCCTTATTATTATTATCATTATTACCCTTGCAGCACTTGGCATTCTGTGAGGGGAAAATGATAATAAATAACAGCTTTCCCAGTGTGATGCCTATTGTCTGTCAGTCTAATTTAATTCCCCATTAAAATGAGTGACGGTGGGCACTAAATGAATCGGCTCAGGTTCAGACTCTCTGTAACTCATCTCACCGTTGGCCAGCAGACTCATTAAATCAGTCAAACCTCCGCCCTCGTTTGACCAACCTCTTCCATGACACTTATGAATTTAATGAACACTCTGCCTGCGTGAGATAACGGGAGGTGTCCAGCAAGGACAATCTCAGATAGTAGAATATAATGTTCTGTCACTTTCAGACCATTTAAAAAATAAATAGGAAATCACCAAATAAAAACCGTGAATTAAAGTATGCCAGCATAGTTTTAATTTTGTCTCTTTGACAAAGCTATTAGAGCCACAAAACTCCACTTTAGATTTTATGAGGCTAGTAACTTCTATAGATTGCTAATCATCATCACTCCAATAGACCACTGCATTAGATACATTTCAAAAGTGTCTAAGGGTGAATCACGTATAAAGTTCACAATCTTTTCACTGTTTACTCAAGCAGCAGATGATCTTTGAGGTTCTGTGCTTTTAACACTACAAGACAAGCAGGCATTCAATAGGACAGTGTTTCCCTTAAGATGCAGCAGAGGACAAATATCTTGTTTTTATTGTATACCTCTTTCTTTTCTTTCATGCCCCATTAAGATTGTGCACACAGCGAGAGATTCCGGTCTTCAAGTCAGTGAGTTCATTGTAATCCTTTAGCCGTGTGTGTGCTATGGAGAGCTCCACAGATAGGCTGTCGATTATGCCCGCCACATGAATGTCTGGAGAAATGTTTTGCTTGTTAAGGTCTGTTTTGCTCCAGTGCCATAGTGTGTCAATTAAAGGTTCAAGAGGAATAGAGAGGAGGAGTGAGACTGTGGTCGTGATGTGATTTGTCTTCTGACTTCATTCGTTAAAGTTATTTTTACAAGTGCGCTTCAGAAGAGACCCTTGTATTGTAAATCAGTTGAGGAGAGTCAGACTCTCCTCAAACCCCACTCACTACTTAGAAAAGATAAGAACATACAAAAGATAGGAAATGCACAGAGCAATGTGTACTATGGAGACTTTGACCAGTTTTTTTTTTTTTTTTAAGGTTTGAGTTTTACTTTTTATTTTTTTTCGAGTGTGTTCTTTCATGTCCTCAGACTGTTACACTTTTTCAAGGTCCTGAAGCCATTTGTGAATTTATATATATTTATATAAATGTATTCCTAGTGAAGTTACGGTATATTTGGAAATGATTGAGTATTAAGTATATACCGCACTGTATATATTGTTATATAAACAAAACATTAAATATAAGATTTGATTGGTACATTATTTGTCAAAATCTACACAGCCTTTGATTATAAAATGTAGATTTTCAGTGGCCGCTAGATTGAATTCATCAAATTTCATAATCTTGAGGCCCACAGTGGCATGACTGTCAGCCGTGACATCTTATTATCAGCCATGACGGCAAGCAATGAGCCCGTTAATGCAATAAGACAAATGAAGACGGCCATAGATATGACAAAGACAAGCAAAGCTAATCCCATGGCTTTTCTTCATAACATTTTACTCATAAAAGTTCGTCCCATGAGCTTAGATGATCTCCTGCAATAGAAGGCACTACTACCACTACCACATGCAATAAGAAAAAAATTCATTTAGAAACGTATTTCAGGTTGTTTTCAGCCTTTTCTGACTTCATAGCAGGCTTAAGTGGATATCCTGTATGTTTATAATTGCTCATAATTATATCCTGACAATTAAATTAGAACTCCGTTCTATCTCATTTACATGTCATGTATTCCAGAAATCATTAAAAACTGCACAAAAATAAGTGTAGCATACATATTTGAACCATTATAGCTGTTGCTGTGATTTCCAGTGTTTCCAGCACCACTGTTGTTGTTATTGTTGTCATTCGCAAAAACATGATGTATTCTTCTAATGTATTCATCACTCACTCCAGGGACCTGCAGAGCCTGAAGAAACTCTTTGCTGAATATTGAATGTAGAGAGAGCATAGGTTCAAACAGAGAGGCTTCCCTTTGGGGTTAATAACTCTGCTCCGTTGCCTGTTGAGACCCAAGCGTTTGAATATGAAACCCGAAAGCCACCCGTGGCAGTACGCTGCTGATGTTCTCTCTTGAAGATGCATAGATAACATCTATCTTTAAACGCATATACAATTAGACTTGTGATCTTGGACACATAACTTAAGGCAGCGTGTATAGTGCGTATAGTATGCATATTGGATAAAACTGCACTATATAGCTGTATGCAATAAATCATTAGAAATCTCTGCTTACCCATTCTTAGTCAGCCGCTCGCGACGCCCCGGCTCAAGGAACACATGTGAAGTGCTTTCACACAGGAATATGCTGCTCTCTTGTGGTAAAAATGGATATATTCAGCTTTAACAAAGAAAACACAATTAGCTATGTGGGCCTGCTAAGTCCAAGTAATCAAAGTGCATTGAGCTTTACATTACGGCATTTGTGTGACTGTGAATTACTTATTTATTAAGTAATCTTGCACAATTGCGTTCTTCCATACCACTGACTTGCTAACATTATGAACACATTTTTTTCATCATCATCTTTAACTTTACGGTTGCTTTGTCTTGAGGTAATTTGACAACCCCGTCCATTTAACTCATTTGTTGATTATAAAAGTAATTAAAACGACCTGAAAGATGAATGAAAAATGACTTGGGTGACTTTCAGTAGCCTGTATTGCCGGTGTGTAATTGGGTTTAAAAAAAAAAGTGTTTCCCTGTTAACTTTTTTCTTTCCTCCCCAGTTGTGATTTTGCTCTTGTAGCCTAAAGGCCTGCTGAAGTTACATCACCATGACTTGGCAAAGGAGACGAGAGAACTTTGTACTTTTTTATCTGCATGCCTAAAGGGCAATAGCGTTGCTTTCGATTTGTAAATATTGAAGTGATACAAATACAGTCTAATAAATAGAAAAATTAAATGTTCAAAATGTACAAACTTTAATAGGATGACAGGACTTTTTGTCATACCTGGATTTTATTAATTAATAATATTATTATTATTATAAATGAATTAATTAATAAAGCTATAGGCTATATCGACTATTTTGTAGGGGTTTTATTTTTTTTTTTTTTTTAGATTTTTTTATTTAAATGGTTTCAGGATAGGGAAAATTAATTAGTTCCTCTGTGTAATAATGGTGAAGTGTTCAAAAGTTAAGACAAAAAAGGTTAACTTTAACTTTAAATTTACTTATCGTTATAATTGTTGATTCCTCTTTTTAGCTTAATCTTCTGGCTTTCATTTTTCTGAGGAGTTTAGGGCGGAATGCTGGATTGAACCAATCATTAACTGCTATACAAGCGCGTGTGTATCCCACCCTCCCTCGCGCTCTCTCTCTCTCTCTCTCTTTCTCTCTGTGCTCTGAGAGGATACTCATCATCTTTGCTGAAGCGTCTCACAGCGGAGAAAAGCCATGGCAGCTGCGAACCGTGTCCTTGTTTACGGAGGAAAAGGAGCTCTCGGCTCAGCATGTGTGCATTATTTTAAGTCAAAAGGCTGGGTGAGTAGAAACGCGTCTTTATTGTGCTTTTGCAGGAGCCGAGTCACTATGAGTTGGTGCGGGAGCGGAAACTGACACCTGTTGATGCGACTGCACTTTGCTTTTGGATTATTATACTTGCATGTTTATTTCAACCGCATGCATTTAAAACTTGTAGCATAGCTAAAACGCATTTCCTTAATGTTACAGTGGGTTGCCAGTATTGACATCGCAGCGAACGAAGAAGCGAACGCAAACGTCCTGGTGAAGCTCTGCGAGTTGTTCACCGATCAAGCCGCTCAGGTGGGTGGAGCCAAAGTCCTGACGTCACCTCGCCGTGCGTCTGTCAGCACATGGTGCTTATTAAATTGCCTGTCATGCTGCCATTTACTTTCCATTTACTCTGCCAAAGTAATTTCCTGTCTTGCCGTGACATCTCCAGTGTTCTGGACAAGCAATCTTTTCTCATTATTGGCCTTATTGTGTCTGCCATTGACTTCAAATGCTGTTAATAATAGTTTCAGTAATATGGTACCCATTGGCGCTGTCCTCCTTATGCCACAGCATTGTGTCTCTCGTTTTTTGCTCTTGTAGCACTATTATGCTTTCACACTTGAAACTGTTAACCCTGGGTCATTATAAACCTTCCTCATCACTCCAGTTAACACACTTGCTGTCGATGTTCTGCTTTTGTATCCCTTGGTCATGGCATGAATTTGTCTGTTAGGCCTACTCTACAAAACATATAAATATTGAGGTATTTACTGAGACAAATTATGATTGGTTGTCAGTTTCAAAACAATTCACTGCAACTTTTTGACACCTCATTATTGAACCCTGGATCATAACCTGAGGATAAAAATGTTGCTCAAACATGTGAAGAGTCGTTTTGCATTATTACATGTTCACTGTTGTTTTCAGTAAACTGTAACTAATTACTAATTAAACAGACTAGTAGAGTATTGTCTTATCAGTATAGTGATTTTTTGATGCAGGTGACATCGGATGTGGCCACAGTACTGGGGGAACACAAGGTCGACGCCATTATTTGTGTGGCAGGAGGATGGGCAGGAGGAAACTGTAACTCAAAAGGTCCATGCACCTTATTTGTTACCCCAGACAGAATTTACAGACTTTCTTTTTGTAATTTTTGATTTATTTATTTTCTTATTATTTTTAAAAATGAAATCATATTAAATTTAAACACAAATTATCTAAAAACTATAAAAAAAATTATATTTGTTTTATGAAAAAGAAAGAGATTGCAATTTCTCTGTGTGCCTGTTTATTTGACATTTTGCAACTCACAGGAAGCTAATAAAGATACATTAATGATTTAGTTAGTGAGTCCTTCATGTTTACTACATACATTATTTGGGAATAAGGTTATTTTTTTATAATAGATTTCACTTAGTTCATAATATTATCTGTTTTGCTGGACCTTTTCTCTCTCTTACTCATTTTAGACTTATATAAGAACTCTGATATGATGTGGAAGCAGAGCGTCTGGACCTCCACCATTTCCAGTCATCTTGCATCGCTCCATCTGAAGCCAGGAGGCCTGCTGACCCTCTCTGGAGCAAAAGCCTCACTAGAAGGCACTCCAGGTACAGTAGCATCCATCCCTATACTCCTGAGATGTGTTGTCTTCTAGAAAACACGCTGTAAATGTATTTTCAGCACAGGTTTACCTGAGGACTCTTTCAAATTTGATGTTTATTGTGTAAAGGTGCATTTATACCCCCAGAGTGGCTAACTAATATTGTTTATGTAGGAAAACACTTCAGTCTTCCCAGGTTTTTCCCTTAGGTGGGTAAAGTCAGTAATAGTGTTCATTTATAACAACAAGGCTCTTTCACTACCATTGAAAGTGTATATAGTTTTGAATTGGCTGTCACTTCCATTGTACTTGATTCGTTCCACATACTGCCTCACATCCCAAATCTTTTCATACCCCCAGATGTGAAATGTTCAACTCATGTCATTATGTCTTTACTGACAAACCCAATAAAGCACACAACAGAGGTGGCCTCCAGCCTGTTCAAAACCTCCAGCATCAGCAGACTGCTCTCATTGGCTGAGGGACCAGGGAGGGGGGATGAGTCAGCAGGTTTTTTGGAGATGGGAACACATGTGGACTGTGTTTAGGAGTTTGTATTCCTTACCCACACAGAACTGATTTAGACAGGAAATGCCCTGCAGCGAGGAACACTGCTTTGATATGAAATGAAGGGAACCTCTAGTTGGAGCGTTTGATGTATTTTGTTCAAAGAGACAATTGTACATGATCGGTATCATGTGCTAGTGACACCACAAGCTCAAAACTGGTACTCTGATGACAGTGAAGTAAGACTGCTGTTATGATAGTAATGTCAGATGTAGTATTGCATATGTTGCATTTCGTGTTTATATGTTTTAATTTGGAATTTAGTATACTTTAATTACGAAGCAAAAACATGCAAAAACTACAACTACATACAATGAAGAATAAAAATAAAGTATAGTATATATATATATAGTATAATTTAAACTCATCCAAATTAAAATTGAATGTTGCATTTTAAATGCTTTTAGGTGAGTTTATTTTAATTTTAAGTTTTAAATATGCGTTTAACTTGTATATATTAAATATATATTATTTCAATATATATCATAAAGCATAAATCTGTGCTAAACTGATATACAAAGTCCTGGTATGCTGGGTATGCTGGATTTGACTGACCTCAAAGCTGGAAATCAGACATACCAAAGAGAGTTAAGCCAAATCCTGAGGGATAGAGCATGTGATTAAAACTGTGACCCGCAAAGTTCATTCATTTATTAGGGGTCATGGAGCATGGCTGAAACTATCCTAAAACACTGGATTCTCATGTTTTAAAAAACACTGAAAAAAAATATGGAGGTTCTCCACCCCTCTCTCTTATTGGCTCTGTGGGTTTAATGGGTGTTTTTTGAAACAGCTATCAGGCATTTTGGGTTTGAGGCTGAAAAATATGTAGCATTTACTCCCTTATTACATCAAACATGCTGGTTATTGATTCCAGATGCCAAGGCAACAAACATCTAGACAGGGGGAGCTGGAAAGACAAGCACTCTTTAAAAAAAAATTACTGTTAATATATAGTTAAAATAGTATTCATAATAACAACCCATCATGAAGTTAAACTCAAAATACAATAAATAATAATATTTGTTAAAATCATATTTTTAATTGTTTTTCTTTTGGTACCGAAAGAATAGAAACAATGTACATTATACAAAATGTGTTTGTAAGGAGTATCTCTCTCTTCAATTTCCATTTTTCTTTCCCCCATCCTCCCTACAGAATGCTACGAAAATAATTATAATGATAGGTTAAATAAATAAATTATTTTATATCAAAACTTAAAATGCCACTGGTATAGAAAGTGAGGAAATAAGTTACTAATAGTTTTTTTTTGTTGTTTTTTTTACCTCTCTTCACCCTCTCACTGAGCTTTACAATTAAAGATTTTCTTGCTGTTCCTTAAAGATTTCGTTGTAGGCGCCCTTTGTACATTTGAAAATCAGAAGTAATTCCTCATGGTGTGAGCCCTTTAAATACTCTAGTATTTTTGCATATAGAGCTTCACTGGTGAGAAAAAAATAGCCTGGCGGTGTAGGAGGAATCAAATTCAATTAGCTTATTTTGTATTACAAAATCCATTTTATTCTCTGCTTGCGGCATCCAACCAAATGATTATTGACCAAACCTCAAAGCAACAGCTGTTGCCTGTGAGACATTGTTAGGCAAATTGTGATGTTGGCATGCTCTCAAGTGTTGTGTGCGCATGCATTGTGTTCCGTAGTCTGCTTTATGAAGCAAGAGCTGCAGCATTCATCATCTGAAGAGGTTCCCTGTGCTCCCTTTCCCTTCTGTATGTTTCTTTCTGGATGCAGGTATGGTTGGGTACGGCATGGCCAAGGCTGCAGTCCATCAGCTCTGCAAGAGTCTGGCTGGCGAGAACAGCGGTCTTCCATCTGGAGCTGTAGCTGTGGCCATTCTTCCGTAAGCGCATCTGTCAGTCTATCATACTGTAGCTGTCTTTTTTAGTAATGCATCCATCCAAAAGAAAATTTACTATATTGAGTACTTTTAACTCAAATGTTACTCTAACATTTGAAAGTTTGGGGTCTGAAGAAAGCCTCAAATGTCATGTCATAATCCTTTTTTATTTTAATATATTTTTATTTATTCCTGTGATGTCAAATCTGAACTTTCAGCAGCCATTAATCTAGTATTCACATGATCCATCACTTGTGCATCATTGCACAATAAAAGAAAATAAATCCTACCCTACACTTTGGTATAGTATTTTAATCATTAGCCAATATTACTGAAATGAAAGTCGACACAAAAAGGCATTTGCAACTTATTTCACTTCCCTAACGTGACATTTCACAAAGAAACGGGAGATTTGAAACAGGAGAATTTCAGATCAGATCTTTACATATTTTTTCCCTGAAAAATGTATAACGTTCTCAAACCAAAAGAAGAAAGGAAATAGGGTCAGTTTTGAGGCCTCTGTTTTTGTATTAATTAATCTGTGTTGTACATATGTAATTCATAAAAGAACTGCCTTTTTGGTGTGTGAGCATCTGCAGTCATTTGTACTGTTAGTGACCTGCATGGTACACTTTTGACTGCTGTCTGTTTGCATTAACTGAACATGTGGTGTGTGAGTTTTTTCAAATGGCCATGCTAGTCTAAGCTATCGCCGCAGGCTCTGTTCCACAGTTTCATCTTCCACTGAGATAACAACATTATGACATCATCCTCCAGGGTTACCTTGGATACACCAATGAACAGGAAATTCATGCCTGACGCAGATTTTGGAAGCTGGACACCGCTGGAATACATTGCAGAGTGAGTGCACATTTCTCATGTCCACTAAGCATCATATTTCATTATCCGTGCTGATAATGTCACAAATTGCTGATTTGAACTGTTTGGAAAATAGAAGCCTCAACACTTGGATAAATCAGAAAGTGGTGATAAACCAGAAGAGGGCAGTAATGTTCTTCCAAAAGAGACCTGATATCTCCAGGATGCTGCTGGGGCATGATCTGAATATTATGAAAAACACATTAATCCAAAATCTATTGTTATGAATTATTGTCTAATGTTAGAGTTATCGCTATCCTAGATTTGCGTTTAACTGAAAATCTTGCTTTCAGATAATAGAAATGTATTAAATCGGGTCTTAAAAACCTTCCTCGAATGTTAAACTCGATTTGATTCAGTAATATTAACCAAAAAAGCCACAGGCAATTGTAAAAGCCTCTTAGAAGCAAACATGAATGATTGAATTAGATCTGAATTTAAGTGAATAATGTCAAGCGTCAACCCAAGAACAGACCTCTTGGAGAAGCACATGCATTTACATTCAGTTGAATGGATATTAACACAGATTCCTTTTAAAAATGAATCTGCCTGTTTTGAGGTTTAGTATTGTGAGCCACTGTACTTTTTTAGCGCATCTCTGTGCTGGCCAAATCTCTTATGCCAGTCAGCACAGATTAGGATGAGGATTTGATGCAACTTCATAATCCCAGAGGAGCCGCAGCAAACCCTGCTGGATTAGAGAAGCCCATGAGTGATAGAGGAGTATAAATAGTCTTTGTGTTAGAGGTAATTAATGTGTATTCTCACTTCAGTTGCTACAATGGGCTAAAACATCTAGAGTTTCTCCCGAATGTTGCAGAGCAGACAAGGCTTGTCGTTCGGTTCTTATTCCCCTCTCTCTGTCTCCCTCCTCCCTTCTCTGTTCTCATTATCTAGCTCTCTCTCAATCCAATGTGCACCACCATCATTTTACACCTGTCTCTCAATCCCCCTCTCTCTCTCTCTGTCTCTCCAGAACCTTCTACAGCTGGGCCACTGGGTCAGGCCGGCCAGCCTCAGGCAGCCTCATACAGTTGGTGACTACTGGGGGGAAAACCGAGGCCTCTGTGGCCCAGTAAAGGGGGAACAGAGAAAAAATAGAAATACTAAAAGATAAAAAGTGGAGGAGAGCAATGTTTACCAATATACTGAGCAGCAGAGGACAGAGAGGTCATACAAAACGAGGATGGAAAATGAGAGATGTGGCATTTCCAATCATCCAGCTTCATTGGAAATGGACAGTACAGTATCTCTGAATCGGCCAAAGGATTAACTTACATGTTTAATGTTCAGTCAGTCTATACATGTGAATACAGCCTAGACATTGAGTGTATGTTTGTGACTTTCTTCTCGACAACAAAAGGTGTGCCGCTGTCGTATGTGAAACGTACAGTCTTCTATTCAGAGAAGTGGCCTTAGTTTGTGTAAGTGTGAGTGTGCGTTCGATTACTGGTTCAAATGTCATGTATGGATGCTGTATCTTCAAAGTATTTTCCTCCAAGTGTGTTGCTGCTGCTGCTGTATGAGTACCATACTTGCATAATAAAGACAAATGAAAACAATACTGATCGACGGCGTATGTCCTTATTTGAAAATGTTTTGTTTAGTGTCTTCTTCTTGGAAACTAACAAGTTAGCTGACACGCCATACTATTTGATAAATATATTTGTGGCTTCCCTAAAACTGGTGTAAAATCACAACCAGAAATTGTATTTTAATAAAAAAAAAAAAATAAACTCCAAAAATTCTAGACCCTAATGTTTAAATAAGTCTATTATGAGGTCAACTGTTCCTTTAAGAGTTTTTTTTGGGGGGGGGGTTATATAGTTGCTGATGGTTTGTATTCACTCAGGATATGCTGAGGACAAGGTTTGTCTTGTATCTTGTTTTGTTTTGTCTGGCTCATGGTTTCTCTCTGCAGTGCTGGGTTTTGTTGGCAAAATCTCTTTCTCTCCCTGCAGTTGTTGTTGTTCTGTCTGATTGCCATGTGGAAGCCATTTTGTCTGGAAAGCGTGGTGACTGTATAAATGAAGAGCTTACAGATGGAAGTGGTTAGTTCAGCCGTGGTAACTTGAGTGTGAGGACATTGGAAGGTGAGTGTGAGAGAAAGGACAGAGTAAATGATAAAGGACAAACATTGTTTCTTCCAGACGTTTAGCATGCACATTTAGGCTGGCACAAGTCACATGTTTCCTACTCCCAAATATAAACTTAATTGTTTGATTTTCCCAAATGTACAATAATCACAAGGGAACGTTCACCTACTGTGCAGTGTTTAACTCGACTCCACCTCTAGATGGGGCTAGTAAGCAACCGCGCTGCCCTGCACAGCATGCAACACGTTGAACTCTTCCTGTATCTCTCGCTCGTTCTCTCTCTTAGCTTATATCCAGTCAGTTATTAATACACTAATATTAGACTTTTTACTCAAAATGTAATGCGATATATGTTCTTTAACCTATAAAATTTGGTAAATGTACAAAGATATGAAGCCTATATGAATAATATGTAGGTAGTAATTCGGTTTTAATATGTTTTCTTGCTAGCTACCATTTATTTTAGTATTATATACTGTATTTCCAAAAACAAATGTATTTTGTTTTAGCTAATTGGAAACAAGTCTGTAAAATAAGTGTTTGTCATTTACTATTATTTTCCCAGAATTACTGGCTTCTTTCACTTTAGATCTTACTCGGTCTGGCTCTCTTTTTACTTTTTGTTTTGCTCTTACGTTTTGATTGTCTCCCCAGAGTTCTGCATTTAGTTTCAACTGTTACGTTACCCGGCGCTTTATATATTTGAACCAAACTGAAATGAGCGCATGAGCTTAGAAATCACCACACAGGCAAAAGCCATGTCATATGTTTCAGTTAAAAGACGATGAAGCCTCTTTAGTTAATGTTAAATTTGAAATGGCTTGGTAAAAAGGCATATTACATTGTTAATTCTACCATGACCTGCTTCAAACAGAGTCAATATCCACATAAATGTCAACATGCTGAGCAGTTTTCAACAAATCAATAATTTCACAAGCATTTGTGTGTTATGTGCCTGGTGCCTTGTTAGGGAATGATTGTCGATACTCTACATAAGAGCTAGTTATGCATAAAAGGTTTTCATAGAAGCGTTACATCTTTTAATGCTCAAGTGTCAATCAAACTAAGTGACAGATCCTCTACGAGCGTGACGCACTATAAAAGTCCTCAGATAATATTGTAGAGTCTCCCTTGACAGTGCGTGAGAACTGCAGAATAGTTATCAATTATTTAAAAATGCAAAAACTTATTTTTTCGGGTGTTAACTTTTACCTACTCTGCTTTCTCAGCACTGTCATACCCAAAACCGTTCAATGCCTTCGCTCTGTATATTTTTAAATGATTTATTTTATGAATGTTAGACCTTTCTGAGAGAATATTCAGTTTGTTTTGAGACAAAGGTTGACATAAAATGTGAATGAAGAGACAGTGTCAGTTATATATTGTGTTCTTTTCCACAAATAATGAGATTTGCTTAAAGCCCAGTGACATATTTCTTTTCTTTACAATTCTCCAATTCCTAGTTCAGACAGTAATATCCTGCATTATGCATCAACTAAATATTTCCCTAAAGCCAGTATATTTTGGAACTTGTTCGTAATTACACTGGATAGCTGTAAATTTGTTGTCCACCCTTCGTACCCGCTCGCCAAACTTCCAAATACAGAAAACATTTGCCTTATTAGACATATATTTCAAAGTTAAAAGAAAAAGAAACCTCCTTAAGTTGCTTTAATATAAAAGAAAAATTTATCTTCTGTACTATGATGAATGTAAACTAGCATTATAATGTAAAATATGGCAGACAGTTTGACACTACCTTGAAACATCTAACTCAGTTACACATTTACTTTGTATCAAATTGTTAAAAAGTACTATACATGTGCAAAAAAGAAACAAAATCATCACCACAATCTTTAAGCAGTTTAAAGGGTTCTGTCCTCATTATTCATGCTAATTTATGCAATAGAATATAAGCCTAATGATATTTTTGAATATGTAAGTGTCTCTGTCAGAGGTAATGAGATATGCAGATAATGATATGCAAATGTAGTGAATTATTAAAGAGGCAAAGCCCAAGATTTATATTAGTTCTCATTTTATTTCAAATAAATATCTTTCTTAATTATTCCTTGCACTATTTTAGATGGTAGTTTACGTTGCTAATTAATTCTTAAGCCATTTCTTTTTTATATATATGAATTGTGTAACCTACTGTATATTCAGGTGACAGAGCAGAGCAACAGTCCATTACAGCTAAACCCTTCGCTTTAGTTATATCGTACATATCCACTTCCTCTTCAGCTGCATTGCTATATCTGGTTATTTTGAATGCATGTCAGATATGTAAAGTGTGAGTTTTCAGCCTTGTTAGTTGCTCATTATGAAGGAGGAGTATTGTCAGATTACAGTTTAAGTGCAGTTATGGCATCTTATCGCATGCCGGCCAAAGTATCTTGTTTGAAACAAGATAATGGTTGGTCTCCAAGCAATTTCAGGAGTTATTTTATTCAGAACTACAGTAGTTATATTTTATGGTTTGATTCACTGTTGATTTATTCATCAGTCACACCAACACTCCTTCACTCATGCAGTCATTCTCTGCATGTTAGTGCTCTGGTTCCCTCTCTTTTTCCATCTCTCCAGTTCTCTTCTCATCTTTGGATCTCGGTCTAACTCTGTCACTCTCTTACTCTCCCTCTCCCTCTATCTCTCTCTTCTTCCTGTGCCTCATTTGCAATGATTATGTTATCAGGGCAGCCAGGCAAAAGGGTGGAGCAACCATAATTTCAGCGCTGGATTAGGCTGAAATAACGAGGTCACCAAGTTACTGTTGCCTTGGCAACGGCACATCCAAGAACACAGGATGCCATTGCAAATCCAGGACCCGGGAAAATCTTTTTCCCTCTGTCTTTGTCTTTTTTTTCCTCTAGCTTTCCCCTAGCTTTATGAATTTATGAGTTTATGAATTGTGCCCTGGTAGTGTATCATAAACTGCACCATTCAGCACTGAAGCTGCAGTAAAACTATGAAAAAAAGATTGTTTATCCCTATCAGCTGTAACGAAATTCTACTGGACAATTAGCTGAGGTGAACAAAGTGACAGCAATTTAACCTAGATGTTTAAATAAGAAGAGAAATTGAAAAAAATAATGTTTTAGAAAGTAGTCATGTCATTTTCATATTAATCTTAATTAAAATGTGATTAAACGGAGTAAATGATTTTTGCAATTTAAGATAAAAGGTTTCATAATATAATAATTTCTTAGGAAACTTTTTTAGTCATCTATTTTTATCGTATTTTGCATGTAACAACCCATCTCAAAGATTAAACTAACAGTTTTGTTTTGCAATAAAAAAACTAAAGAAAAAAGAGCCTGTTGCTCAAGCCTTTTTTCTCTCTCACGCTTTTTTTTTCTATTGTATATGTGTTTGCCTCCTTGATTTGTTTTCTCTTTCTCTCTCTCTCTCTCTCTCTCTCCCATACTTGTTTTTTTCATTTCTTCTTATTTGTGCTCTTTCCATCTTTGGCAGACATCTGTGTTGCCATAGGACCGTGTCCATAGTCAGAAGGATGAGAAAATGAGAGAAAGAGGTAGAGCTAATGATAATGACGAGCAACTAATTTGCTTTATTGCATATTGGGTTTTTCTTTTAATAATGACAAATGTCTGTTATATGCTACACTATAGAATGACTTCCTTGTCTAATGAGACGAATGCCACACATAATAAAATAACTTGTGATGTTTTAAGTGGTAGCAAAACTTAAGTAGTTAAGCACATATTGTTATATGAAGAAGTGGTTCTTTTTTAACTCCAATCGGGTGAAATGAGCAACTTAGAGGCTGTGATTGGCCAGGGGCCAGTTTAACAAGCTGGCTTTTGCCCCTTGGAGTGTGGTACATGGCCCTTTAGATGACCCCTGTCATGTGGTCTGTGCTCTCTGTGCCAAACCGGCATCAGCGCTGGTCATTGTGGCATGGCAGCATAGAGAAATGACCACCTCGCTCATACTGGGCACTAATGAAAAACATTAAGATATATGTGACAGGAGAGGAAAACAAACGAGAGTTGGGCGAAAGATTGGACGGAGAGGAATTCTGGAAAACGAGATACAGCGGGAGAACAAGCTGGAGGGTTAGAGAGAGAGAGAGAGAGAGGGGTCAATGCTACTGTGACTGCACAGAAAAGCACAGAAAATCCCCAAAGGAATTTTTGAAGGCTTAAATCCAAAAAGAGAAAGAAACAGCAAAGGAGCCCATCTTAGACAACGCAAATAGAAACTGGTTTGGTGCTCTGACGCTGAAATGACTTTATGTGCTTATACAGTACTGTGGATGGTCATACCTCCCCTGTTCTGCACACACAGTTTTATGAGTTTGCTTAGTTTTGAATGATGAAACAATGGATATGTCGTTCAGATTGAATAGATACGTAATATAACACTTTCTGTTGTGCAGCATACTGTAAGTAGCATGTTCATAGTCAGTGTGATGAACACTTGTGGAAAAGTTGGGGGTTTTTTTAGGTAACCTGAAAATGTACTTCATGTGGGAGCATCTAAATCAACGTATTTGAGATCCTTTTTTTACCTCATAAAGCATATTTTTTAAGGACTCTAATTAATCAACATGATCAAAATGTTGCTGAAATACACAGTTTTGCTCTTCCTTCTGTCATGTGATTGATAGTTTAACTTGTGAAAGTCTTTTTAATTGTAAAAAGGTCTTGCTGCTGTAAAATATTTGCTGAGTAAACATAAAAACAAATATATTGTTAATAATATTTCAAGAGGAACATTTACTTGTCTTAAGCAACTTAAGTTACCCTTTCAGTCGAATCACTTCGACGTTACAGTATGGGAACTCGCCAGAGAGCCCAATTGCCTTTGGCTTTAT
>JAUMHQ010000071.1:9707696-9727089 GCA_032361165.1 Enteromius paludinosus
GGCAGAGCTTGAGTGTTTGTTTTTAATATAAGAAGTTCTATTTATAGCAAATGTAAAAGCACACCAAAAAGTGTCACTAATAAACCTCAGGTTGAAGAATAGCTAAGCTAATTCACATCTGTAAAGAACAATACAGGAGATTGCAATAACAACAACAAAAAACAATAAAGCACAATAGTTCAATTTTGTCATTTGTGCTTGTAAATATGGTTGACCTGGATCATCAAAGGTCAAAAGCAAAGACATTGATTAATAAAATGGGATTAGATAGATTTGTGTAATTTAATTTTTGCAGGTTTGCGTCATATTCTGAGTTTATTTTAATTCATTTTGATGAATACTACATATTATTACTTACTCGCATTACTTGTAATGCGTTACCCCCTACACTGCTAATTTAGAATCATGAGCAGAGTGTAGCTGGACTATTTGAAAGCGAAATAACAGGTCTTTGATGGTCAGAAATCTGGCTGATAAGCAAGTGATCAAATACTATCATATAGAATGTCATAGAATCATAGAATGTGATTTCCGGATTTTTCTTTTTAGATTCTGTCTCTCATAGTGGAAATGCTGAAAATTGTAGATCCGTCCATTATTTCTAAGTAAGAGAACTTGCAAAATCACAGGGTGATCAAATACTTATTATTGACCTCATTGTATATATGATATACAGTAAGTCTATTCACCCCATAGAAAGCATTCCATACAAAAACCAATCAGTTTAGTTTACCCTTGTGGTTTAGTAAGAATAATTACCTTTATTCTTTGAGAATAGCCTTCCTTAATTTACTTTTATGTCCGCTACTGAGGCACAAAATATAATGTATGTACAAAATACACAAATAAATTATGCTATGCAGCTCGCACCTAAACTAAGTCAAGGTAATTGTTTCCCATAAATCACTTGGGGGAAGTCAACAGTTAGGTTTTGCGTGCTCAAGTGACACAAGTCAGACAAGCCAAGCATGTTAAACTGTAAAATTAATTTTGTTTTTGGTTTTTTTCTTCTTTTCAGTTTTTTATTACAATAAAAAATATAAACGGTTTCTTCGGGTTTGGTTTTAGAATGTCACCATCCAGGAAAGCGAATATGTGTGAGACTGAAATACTGGCATTTGGTGACCACCAGCAGGGCCAAGTAAATACTGCTTTCACATCACAAATATGTGATACGCCACTGAAATGAAGTCAGATATCGAAGTCAAACAAATGGAGACACACAATTACCACATGGAAAGGTCAACTGTAATGAAGTATGCAGAGGAGCGTTCACTTGCTTACAATGAAGGCATCAGAAGAAATTGCCTAATGTGCATGAAAAGAGTTCAAATGGACATGACACGAAATGTTAGTCTTTAATTAGGTTCTTTTTAAGATAATATTGTCAGCAGTCCTTAAAAAATGTGTTTGCGTACCTCATTACTAAAATGTCCCTCAAGTGACACATTTGTTGTTTTTCTGTAGTTTCAAATTAACTGAAGCACATATTACACTATGATATTTTTGTTTATTTCAATTGTGATTTTTTTTTTTCATAATGAGAAAAAAACTAAATATTGTTTATCTCAGCAGTAATGGATGTTTTCTCTGCGAATGCTCAACAAGTAAACTATTTGTATCTAATACAAGTAAGGAAACGTAATTGAAAGGCGTCTTTCAATTAGATTTGATTTAACTTAAATAATGAAATAAAATATGAAGCTTCAAAGTTTTAGCATTTTTTTTTTTTTACCAACTCTCTCGCTCTCCTTTATCCAAAGAAAAAAAAAATCACTCTTGGCAATATGCAAATAAGGCTGCAAGCTATTACGATGCTAATGAGATTCTCCAGCAAAACTAGCAGTTCCTCCTCGAGCACAGGGGTACATTTCATCCATATTCAGAAAACATTAGAGTGTGTGCGTGTGTGTGTGCGTGCATGTGTGTGTGTGCGTGTCCTAGGTCAAAATCACAATGTTCAGTGCCTCTGTTCTTGCATTTATTCCTGTGTCCTGCAGTGAAGATTTGTGTATTGAGTAAAGTATTACTCATCAACACGATCACACCATTATTCATTATTAATTGCACTAAGTTTGTTTGTATAGATGGAGATGCTTTTTCATACAGTAAATTGATCTTACGGGCTTGATGATGCTGACGTTTGTCATAAACTACTGTTATGTGTTTTGGAGCATTGCGGGGGTTAATGAATGTTTGATTGCTAAATATGTGTACTTCAGCAAAGTTCAAACTGGTAAAATCATGGATCTCAAGACCATGGTCATTAACCACAATGACAAACAAACAAAAAATGTATAAAATTAATTTTTAGGTCTCTTATTCCATGATTTTAGGGTGCCTATTTTATCTGTGCCCCAGAAAATAAATCAAGCCTGTAATGGTAGCTAAACATACATTTTCAAAACAATACACCCAACAAGGAGATTTCTGCAGGTAAAAGCTGTGTTTATGTATGTGTGTGTGTTTGGGTTCAAACCTGCCGAGAAGGCGGCATCCGCCACGCACCATGGTACGTTACCATAGTAACAGTGGGGAGCCTGGCGAAGGATTGTCTATATGTGTCCTGACCCATTTCGATTTCCCCCAGAAGTGCTCTTCCTCTTTCACCTTACCACATATATCTCCCTCAACACCACTAACTCCACGCTCGGGCTCTACTTCTAATTAAAAAAAACACTCCAATTCCTGCCGCTCTCTTCTTACACCCCAAATTAAAAGTAGATGGCAACCAAAGAAAAGACACAAGTTTTAGGGTTTTTTTTTAAGCTGCATAGCTTTTGCAGGAAAGTGCTTTGGGCAAACAAGTCCATTCCTTCTGAAATGTTGAATGGAAACTTTTGGAGATATTAAATAATGTAATTTTTAATTAAGAGTTTTATTAATAGATTTTCGCCCCAACTTTCATAATTACCTATCTCTGTGCCTGGAGTGTTTGGAGTTGGACTTTCATTTGTCTAAGATGGTTGAGCCTCAAATACTTCAACAGAACATTCGATATTGGAATTAAAAAATATATATATCTAATTATGGTTAATTAGCATAAATTTAAGAAACAGATTTCCGAGAGTATTTTGGCTTTGAAAAGGCTTCCGCTGCTCAGTATGCAAAGGTATGTATCGACATCAGCATTAGATTAAAAATTAGCATAAAAAGAAAAAGCAGTCATCAGAATCATTGTTTAATCCTGAATAACTCCAGCAACCTTCTTTTCAGTTTTAAAGCACGTTTGTACAGCACTGTATCTATTTGCAACTGATGCAGCTAAACCAAAGAAGCCTCAGGTGTGGCCATTATTCTGATATATGGCAGTGTGGTGCTATAACATTGCTATATTGTTTTAGTTTTAAATTATAGAGGTTATTTTTGGAACTATAATGTATTAGGATGCTGTGCCGTATAAACAGAAGAGCACAATCACATGTACAGATAGACTATACAGAAAGGCCAAAGCCTTCCAATGTCGGATTATGTGTTTTTGTGGTATATGCTGTGCATTTGTCTGTCTGGTGGGTCAACTGCACCCAAGTATTACATCATGTGTCCTTTTATTTCTGCTGACATTATAACCTTTTAGTGGACTTTTAGGTTTTATTTCACCTTCTGTCTCTGTAGGCCTATATTCCTATAAGGTGCACTTTTTTATTAGATTTGACCACATAAAAAGTATTTGAATCAATTAAAATAAAGATTTTTTAAAAAGAGTAAATTCAACTAACTTTAAAATATGCACCTACTGTATAATGTTTCAAATCAATAAAAAAAAATTATGTTTTGCCCCCACGTTTTGAATTACAGTTGCATTTTTGCTCAGAGCCTGCATTGCTTTCTGACACAAGTCTAAAGCTACTGAATATGTCCACCAGTATTACCCTGGAAAGACAAATACTGTTAATATAGGCCTATGTTACTTACGTTCATGTGGCATGTTGTCATAGAATATTGTTGAATAAAACCTTGTCCCAAACCGGATAATACTTACTTTGTGGTTTTTACTGTACTTACCTTTTTATAGTATTTTACATTTAGGCTACGCATTTGACGAACACTTTTAGCTAGAGCAACTTGCATTTGATATAAGATAGGCTTTTTCGCTTTTTAATATATTTGAGCAGTTTTTGCTTTCCGTAGGAATCGAGCCCACAACCTTGCCGTCATCGGTGCGCGCTACTGTTTGAGCAACAGGACATTTACCTAGTAAAATATTACTGGAAATTTAATTTAGCGCATATAATTCACAAATTATGTTCTAATTTAATATAGCTTTGAACAAGATGCTAAAAAAAAAGCTGCCAAAAAAAAACAAACATTTTAGTCACTCCCAATTTGACAACTAGCCCCGGTTATGTAACGCTGCCACGCTAATGTGAAAGTTACCGAAAACAAACAGTAACATAAAGGCCAGTCGGTTTTGGTGGGATGGTAAGACTTGCTTGGCTCACCCTCAACAATGTTCCAGTGCAGCCTGCGGCTATCCAATGAGAGCCCAGCCCTCCTCCCCCTGCTCTCCTCTCCTCTGCTCTCCTCTCCCGCCTCCTCCGCGAGCTCTCATCTCTCCGCTCCGCGTGCAGCCAGTGACTGCTGCTGTCTCGCGGCGTTTGGAGATCTTGCAGGCGCGCTGTATGGATGCTGAAGCTTTGGCGCTGCTGTAAACGCGACACGGAATCAACATGTCCAACCCTCCGCACGACCCGTTCTACTCGTCCCCTTTCGGACCGTTCTACCGGAGACATTCACCGTACATGGTGCAGCCTGAGTATAGAATCTATGAGATGAACAAACGACTCCAGTCCCGGACAGAGGTGAGTTTGGCATTGCTCCACACGAGACGGTGACAGCTGTAGTTTGGGAAAAAGTTAAGTTGGCCGGTGCGTTTGCTAAACGATTCTCGTTCTTTCCTAAATGGACAAAACTGAGAGCGTGAACTAAGTGATCAAACTATGTCTGTGTGACTTTGTTTGCACTGTAAGTTACATAGATGCTCAAGTGTAGGCTACTGCGCATTGTGATAATGCTGAGTCCTTCATATTGCTCGGATTACTTAAGTATCTATTCGGGACAGTGATTCACAAAAATTCCAGTGCACTTCGTGAAATGATTTCCAACTAACAGACGTGCGTTTTTATATATATTTACAGAAAATAATTGACATTTAGAGACACATTCTTAAGCGTTTTTGTGAATCCCTATCATTTAGACACTGTGTACAGAAGAAACGTAAGCATCCACTTTGATCACTAATTAAAATCCACGTGGAGGCAGTGAGTTAATGAACAGCGCACGAGCGCAGAGCAATGATGCTCTTCTCCCAGAGCAACGCAACTGTTTTAAATAAAGATTTAAAAATTAACTTCAACAATAAAAACTATACAAGCGGTTTGGCTAACAACATGACTGATCATTTATAACATAAAAATGCGTGAAATGTTGTGCCAATAGCACAGAAGCGTTTGATTTGCTATGAAAGAGAAAATGAATAGTCCCACAAACTTTCGCACAAAAGTGATGTCAGCATTGGACTGTATTTTAGATGTATTCAAAACTTTAAAGTCTGCTTGTCATAATTAGGCTACTGATGATATAAAATGTATATAAAAGCTGAAAACTCAAGGGAACATGATTTTTGTCTATTTTTATATTACAAAATATTTCAGTGTTGTTTTGTTATGTATGTTGTTTATACCATTATCCTCAAGGGAACTTTGCGATCTGAAGGACATATCAGTTTTATATAGGTGAACTCAGACCTTAGCAATGGTGAAAACAAACAAGCATAATAAGATTTTAGCATCTACACAGACAAAAACAGTAACCACAAAATATAAATGAATTCCGAAAAAACATTAAAACAATAATGCTATAATAGTAAACACATCATTTATTTATTCTGTAGTGCATGCTGGAGACTCATATATACGATTTGCAAATCAGCAGTATTTTTCTGCATTAAGTTTATTCAAACAACTCTGTAGTTGAGGGAATATTGCTAGTCTAACATGTGTAGATTCAAAGTCATTATCGTTTTCCTAGTATCTGTGACTCAGAAAACCCATAAGCTGGATGGAATATAATTGCCTGCTTGCTTTTTTTTAACAGCAAAATCAGTTTAATAACAACAAAACATGGATTGTACGTACTTAAAACACCCCTTTTATTGTACTTTTAAAATATTACAGTAAAACAGCTGTAATAATAGCTGTAAATATTTGTGCTGTGATACACAGATATGTCTGCAATCCTGATCCAAATGGAAATAGTTTTCTTCAAAGATGTGCTGGTTGCAATGCAAGTCTGCCCACAAATTCCCCTTGGGTCTTCTCTTGCAACCTCTACCTTCCGCAAACCATCTCCGAATTCCACTCACCTGTCAAAAAGATAAATAATTGCAGTATTTATCCTTATCACAATCTGTCGTGCTCGTTTATGAACTTTTGAAAATTTTTCCATTGAATAAGATAATGAAGTGCACTGTCGCAGTTCCGGCATGTGAGATGTCTGATGGAGGTGTTGTAACTTTAAGGAGACCTGGGCTGTATTGCAGAGATGCAATGGAACAACATCATGAATAATGCATAAGCAGCGGCCCAAACCCTGAAGACTTCCACTCTGAAACGCCACTTACCAAACAGCCCATAATAAACATGTGCCAATATATCATTTTAATCTTCACAACCTCACTTTGGCATAAAAGGGCATTTGCTAAGATTAAATCTACATGAGTGATTGATCTTGATAAGATACAGTATTTCATTGTGAGGGTAACAATGAGTTTAGTTGACGAATGTGATTTGCAATCTGGAACCCAAAAGTCTAGCAAAGAGAGATAAGACATTTAAAGAAATTATATTTTAAAATAGCGCTAATTGAAATTCATTTAATTTATCAATCTTTCTAAAAACAGTTATTGGAATAATTAACTCACTCAAATATTACACACCATTCAGCAGTTACATCGTTGTGGTAAAGTCTCGTTATATACCTGCAACATTTGCTATCTCAAACATTTTCATGAACCTGTTTGAATTTTGTATAGGTGGGCTCAAATGAACAAACATCTCTGCTTTGTGCACACAAATCCATCTGGCAGATGGTAGAAATGTTTCTAAAAGGTCTGTATCCTTTTTGCAAATTGTAGCACGTATAGGTCTAACGCCTTGCCACGGTGGCATAATAACGCAACTCTATTGCTGATATCTTTGCAAACAGTGAGCGCAGTATTTATTAGCCAAGCACGCTGATGTGCATTTGAAGCCAGTGGTAATTTAGCACAGATTTTACAAGGGAGAGTTCCCCCCACAGCCATCCATCATGTAGACATGCAGACTTTCTTAGTTTAGGAGCTCTAGGCAAACACTGAAACAACAGGGGAAGCGCAGCGCTAAAGTAGCCACTGTCAAACAAAGGTGTTTAATGACAACTTGCCTCTTTATTTCTCTGCATCAGTCATTTAATGACTGCACATTAATGCTAGCTAATCGATGTATTAGCACTTAAAAACATGGGAATTACGCTTCATGGTGCACATCACATGAGTGAAAGTAGAATTGGACAAAAGCAGGAAGGAGCTAAGGAAAGCTAGACAAGAGGGCTCAAGAGTCCCGACTCTTGACTTGAGAGTTCTCAGTACAGAAGCTGGTGATTGATGTATTTTATTGTCCAGAGGCTAAAACTGTTCAGCCCATTTGCTGGCAGCAAACTAACTTCAGAGCGGCGTGGTTGTGTTTTAAAGAGCAACAGAGAGTTTGTCGTGAAATGGAAATTTGTAATGTTTCCTTTAAATATTTTCTCCAATCCCAGTTTAAAATGTAGAAACGACAAACTATTCGTTGGTTGCAAAAAAATGGGAATCTATGGTGCTATCAAAAGAGTTGTTTGTTACTATCTGATAGATCTGTTAAGTCAAAAGTTAGGTTTTTTGGCTGTCAGTATGAATATGTTAGCCTTGAGGTTATCTACGTATAAGCTTCTGTGTTTCAAGTCACTTCAGTTTGATGGTAGTGGGTTTGTATTACAGTATGTGAAATATTCAACCAGTTAAAAGTGGGGTAAATGCTGTTTAGGAGTCTAATACTGAATTTGCTAATACTAATAGTGAAGCCATTCAATTCACACAAAAGTAGTTAGCATTAGTTACATATATTGAATGGAAATATAATTTCCAACTTTGCATGTAAAAATTGCAGCTTCTCTTGTTTGAGAACTTCAGTGCACGTTCATATGAAGACAACATTTTGAATATATATTTTTTAAAAACAGCTGCTACATTTATGCAGTTTCTATATCAATTTAAAATCATGTACACTTAAAAGACACAAAGACTCATATCGGTGGTCAAAGCTTTTTTAAATGGTGTGGGTCACCACTTGATGAGATCACATGCCCAGCCAAATAGTTACTAGTTACAGTTACTAGGGCAGTACCCAACTAATATGTACCTTTAAGGATACAAAAATTTACCTTTTGAAATCGTACTTTACACATGCAATTTTTTACACTTTTTAAAAGTGTACCAAAAACTGTATGTACTACTGTATATGGTTCACTCATAATACTATGAATAAAAGACAGCACAAAGCACACCTTATAAATATAAAAGCCTATTTCCAATTGGTTTTGGAAGTTCATGTCTATTTTAGTTGCTAATTTAAAATGTTATTACAATTTTGTTGTTGTTGTTGTAGTTCTTGTTTTTTTGAGTAGTTGGCACCTGCATGCCCAAGATTCTTGCTGCCCAGTGGCATTGCAAAAATGGCATCTGTGTGAATTGACTTTCCTTGAAATGGACTTTGATACTGTTTACTCTATCTTCATTATCATTATCCTGCTGTTTTTGGAAATGGCTGTGAAAAAAAAAAAAATACAATAGCATGCTTTTGCATTATTCTGCATCCATGCCATTAAGTCTGTTGTATCAACATAAACCAAAAAACAGAGTGCACCTTTAACAGAAGCCATATTGAGTTTTGTACTCTTTTAAACATGCATATGGACGTGTTTTCTTTGAGGCCAGCATGCTTAAAGAGCATCAAACATGTTTGCTGCCATTTAAAAGGTTTGCTGGATAACCTGCTGCATAAGAATATGTAAATAATCATGCTGGTTAAGATTCAGAGGAGGAGTTTCGTCTACTTAAGCTGCTATAAGCTCATTAGCATAACACTTCTTAAAATTCACAGGATCGAAAAGAGTGAGGAAAAAAGGAGAGGTCACTAAGAAGACAACAAATGAAAGGCTAGCTTTATTAATCTGTCTAATGGTTTTGGAATGGGATGCATTTATGCAAAGGAGCAGTCGAGTTCACAGCAGCATTTCGTTTTGATCTGAGTGCGATCGATAATGCATTTCACTGTGGAGAAACTCAGCCTCAAAGTCCTCAAGGTAAACCAATCATCGCAGCTCCTCCACAGTCCCATAAGAGCTTAAAATGGCACCAAATGGCAAATCAGTCTAACCATGTCCATCATCATTTATATTACATGCTGCCTAATTGATTTTGTAGAAAGCAGGTGATGGACAATGGATTGTTTTAAGAGCATATGATAAGTCTAGCATAAATTGATGTGTCCAAATTGACGAGTTTTGTTAAGCAGTCAGCCAAATAGGATTGAGAAATATCTTATTATTTCACTATCAATAATGTATTAGGGAAAATTGTTCTTTTTTAATGGTTACAGTGGACTCTTTAAACTTTATTTTGCACTTTCTCTGGGACAAATATAACGTACAAACCTCTTATCAATTGGATGCATTATGCAAAAACAAGTTATGGGGTCCAAGCTGATATGTGACATATTGCATTAATAACAAAACAGAAGTAAAAAATGGATTCTCTGGAACAATAAGGTGGCGTTCAGACTGGCAGGATACTAGGACAATAGTCCCACCTTTTTCCTGCGGCTTTCCCAAAGTTCCTTCCAGGCTACACTGTTGCACTGATAACAGATAAAGAGGGATCGCCCATTTTTGCCCAACTTCCTGTTTTCAGACTCTTTCTGTACAGATCATATTTTTGATTCCTTTTGTCCAGCTTTAAGCAATGATGTTTTTGAGGAGCCTCGGGAGTGTTATCACTGATAAAATAACAAGTTCTCAGCTGTAGGTGTTCTGCATGGGTTGGTTTCTAACTGCATAGTTTCATCAGTATTTGGATAGGCTGTGAACCTGTTAAAAAAAGGCATGTGCATGGTTAGGTACATTTTGAAGAATGGAGCCTTGTTTGCGCAGGTTAGCTGCTCAGGACTAGTTTATAACCAGCTCAGTACCAACTAATATGGAAATATATGCTGCTTTTTACAACAGACTATATACAATTTTGTATTTTTTTTTTCTAAACTAGATTGTTAAAAATGTTGTGTTAACTATCACAACTATGCATTTTGAAACACTTTTTTTGTACACTATCGTTTAAAAGTTACAGGTCGATCTTGGTGTAATATTTTAAAGAAGTCTCTTATGTCATTAACAGTGAGGATTTTCTGAAGGTCATTAGTTTACTTCCCTGTGTCTTATTTCGTTTGCATAATTCAGATCATGTGCACTTAACCTTATAACAGAGCCAAATATTGTCGACATTCAGTTGTTCTTAAAACAACAGCAAAAACAAGGACAAGCAGGCGAGAATAGCTTGCTTAAAAATACCCATTGATGTTGTTTATACTGTCATTGTTTACTAAAATGAGGTATCATGAATCGATGCATGAATTGTTTACCGGCTTACTGCCATTTCTACCACGGTTTTGGCTTGTTTATGTCGTTAGTATTCCCTGAGATCTGTCGGCGGCTGTCACTGATATGTAGGTGGAAGAAGTTCAACAGCAGTTGTACAAACCCTGCGCGTGATTGCCCACACACAGCTCTGTTCAGCTCATCAAAGACCTTGTGTACATTTCATGAGTCCTGAAAGGTGAGTCTAAATGGAGTCTGCCTGGCTGAGGACTTTTTAAATGTCAGTTCGCAGATGTGGATGTATAAGGACAATTTACACCAATTCCCATGTCGCATGAACGATTAGGTTGCCTTCAGCGCAGTACCATTTGGAAAACAGAAATGTTGATACTCTTCGTAGTACTATTAAGGCTGGATAACACTGCCTTTAAATAAAATCAATATTCCAACCATTCTGAAACTGAGTGTTGGATTTAGGTGGTTAGGAAACAGACAAACAAACACCAACGGGAAGAACACACTGCTCCAGTGCAGCAGCGACCGTAGGCTCTAAACTCGCATTTAAATTATTAAATGAAAACTGAGGAAAGACATAGCAATAAAATGTTATTTAATTAATATTGTTATTAATAAAGTCGTTGTCAGATTGGTTAAATTATACAGGATTTCTGGGAGACGTGTATATGTTCCACCCGGAAACAAATATGTTGTGATGCCGAATCCCTCACGAAAGAAGAAAGATGAAATGTGACGCTGAACGAAACAAACTGTGATTGGTTGTTTGACATGTCAGTCAAACAGCCTAATGGGCGGGTCTTGGCCAATGAAACCTGCCATGTGTTCCAGACCTTCAGCCATCAGTCTGAAGGTCTGGCTACATGAGAATACTACACTTTTAACAAAAACTATACAAGATTGCAGGAAAATTGCTTTGGTTTATGAATGTTTAGTTAATTACGCATGATTTGAT
This sequence comes from Enteromius paludinosus, assembly GCA_032361165.1. Classification (NCBI taxonomy): domain Eukaryota; kingdom Metazoa; phylum Chordata; class Actinopteri; order Cypriniformes; family Cyprinidae; genus Enteromius; species Enteromius paludinosus. The sequence goes on from JAUMHQ010000071.1 coordinate 9,719,332, forward strand.
TAAATTATTATACTTAGCTTGAACTACTTAACTTGGAATAACCCAACCCTAATGTCCAGTTAAATAAGACAAACTGTTGATGATTCGGTTTTATTATTTACCTTATTGTTTATTTGGTACCACTTTATATTAAGGACCATTTCTCACTAATAACTAACTACCTAATTGCATGATTATTACTAGCATATCCTTTTTTAGTAATATAAAGCACATATTAATGACCATATTTTAGATCCATTAATCCAGTAAGCAGTAAATTAGCAAAATTAGTTTCTTTATGGACAACTCTTAGTTAATAGTGAATATGTGTTCCCTATTCTACATTTTATTATATTTTTTTATTTTTATTTATTATATTTTATTAGACTTTGTCCACATAGTCCATAGTTGCAGGTAAATCGGACACGGACAGCACAATAATAAACCAGCATGGACAAATTCACATGTAACAGTGCAACTATCTGCACGAAACAAAATAAAACCAAACAAATCTCAATTAAAAGTAGCAAAGATCCAAAACAATAAATCTGGCAAATTTAGCAGCATTTTTATCCAAAAGCGACTTTTATGGAAAACATTTGCTCACTATAAAAACTAAACAGCAGCTGAGGACATTTTAAAAATCCAAATTTTATAAATAACAATTAATGAAATTTTTGAAAAAACACTGCATATTACTGTTTGAAAAGTATACATATCAGTTGGCGTGCACACAATATGTGTTGGAAAAAGCAGCTGCCATTGTTATTTACCAAGGATATGGGACGTTGTTGTCTCTCTAAGCTCTTGGATCTACCGTAAATCCGAGCTGCTTGGCCCCTGCGGAGCGGTGACTGGGTCGAGAGCCACCATTGGCACATTGATGAATCCCTTTAGACGTTCCAATCAATACGGCTTTATCTTCAGGCAACCCATGCAGACGCCCATGTTAGTTCACCTGAGGTCCTAAAGGACTGATCGGTGCGCTGTACATCAAAGCTCACTATCAGCTATAGCACGCTAGACAGCTACAATCAGCACTGAAGGCAGGAACCTCTCATTTTCTATGTCAGCTACAGATTACTGATCTATAGACGACTCTCCCTTGGCTGCAGTGTTATATGTCATCTTTATCAAACATGATCTATGTCTCTGAAATGCAGCAGCTTTGGTTTATTCCATCAGTCAGTCAAGAGCCAAAAAATACATTAGAACACAGCAACAGGGATGCACAGATATATCACTTTAAATGCAAATCAGAACTACGGTACAGTATAAGAAATGATCCTATTTAACATTTAAAAAATGCAGTCCTTTCCAAGTTTGGCACATCACATACCTGTACGCAGGTTTACTGATACTGTTTGCGAGGGCCACTGAGGCATTAAATGGGGTTAATTAGTGCAAATGGGCAATCAGATTTCCTATTGATTGTGACAGTGCTGATTGCCTTCCAGATAAATGAAATCCTATAACTCTGAGTCCTGCTGCAGATACTGATAATGCTGTTAGCGGCCATTAATGCTCTTCAGTAATTAGCTTATATCAAAGTAATTAAAACAATGACAGTGTAAAGTAATTATGTTACATGCTAACTCAATATTTTGTCTGTGTTATCTCAACCTATATGCTTGATATCTTGTTTTCAGAGCATAATGGAGGGCCCTTTCACCATTATTGAACATGTGGGTCATTGTATTCATTATGTCTCGAAGCAATTTCACGGAATGTCTCTGTTGATTGGGATTTACAAGACAAGGCTAAAACAGGGCTAAAAAGATAATAGATTATATAATTGTGAGTTATGTTTTGTGTTTAATTCTTTGGACATTAAGTTTTAAACTTTTTAAGGTTTTGAGCACCTGGTATTTACCCCCTTATGGGGACCAATTGTCCTCACAAAGATAGGAATACCAGTAATTTTTGCTTTTGTGGGAACATCTGTTAGGTCCCTATGAGGAAACAAGCTTATGAATCAGGATTAAGTTTTTTGAAAATCTAAAAATGCACATAGTTTCCTGTAAGGGGTAGGTTTAGGTGTAGGGTCAGTGTAGGGCAATACCACATACAGTTTGTACAGTATACAAACCATTACACCTATGGAATAAAACATGTAAACCCAGTGTGTGAACAGCATAAAAAAGTAATATTGTGAATTTAAAATAAACAGTTGTGCTGATTAATATTCTTGTAGAAACCAAAGAGATTCTTTGATGAATAGAAAGTTTAAAAGAACAGCATTTATAGTAGTCTTATTGACTCTAGGCCTGAAACAGCATATGGTGTAGACCAGTCTTTTTTCTGCGCTATAATAAACACAATGAATGTTAATTAACATTAAATTTATATTAAAGTTATTCATCAGGATCATATTTGAGGTCAAAGGTCATTGGTGATGACTGTACAGTATGATGGATCCCCCCACGGGTCATTGACCCATCATCAGGAAGATGTTAGAGTGGAGAAGATCAATGAACACTCAAAGAGAGCAGTCAACACCTGCTGATACAAACACTGTTTGATAAGCTCAGCTCAAGAGCGCCCATCAATGAGCTGCAAAGAGATATTGAACTGAAAAGGAGCTCAAAGAGTTCAGGGATTTCAATCACCACTACCTTTATGCTGTACATTGTGATGTCATGTAGCTGAAAAGGAGACAATACTACTTATCCAAGTCAGTCAGATACAGGCCTTAAGAGGGATGAAAGTGGAAAAAAAGCTGTCAGTTTTAGGACTGGGTTGATAAAATGGATTGAATTAGTCTTTATTTAGATTAACGAATATCATTACTTAAATCCGTAGAGATATATATATATATTTTTTTTTTTTTCTCATTTAACATTACATTTATCTAAAAAAGAAAATTCATAAATGTCCTTGGTTAAAAAAACAACACTGGTGCATTTTGATCAATATATGCAGTAGCCACATTCATTGCATCCTCAAACTGCTACAGCAGTGATGTTTGATTTATTGAATGTTTGAATAAGCCTGTCACAATTTAGTTATTTACATGCTAGAATTTGAGTAGAAATCTTAAAATGTTCATTTAAAATGTATGTGCAATTTAAATGTTTGTATACAAGTAAGTTTTTAATTGAATATTCATTACTAGGTTATATCTTAAAATAGAAACCAACTAGGGCTGTAACGATCACTCAGATCCACGATCCTGTGTCGCGGTGTGATAAGGGAGCATCGCGACACACCCCGTGACTACCTTGAATTGCGCGCAGATGAAAATTGAGCTTGCGGCTCCCGTTTCTTTGCGTGTAGATCTTTTTTCCTCTGGCGTATGTGATTTACCGCGCGCGCCAGCATCAGGGGTGCGCTCGCGTATTACTGCCATAGATTTGCCTCCATAGATATGCGACCATTTTCGGTTGTCGATAACGAGTTCAAGTATTTACTCAGTGTGCTCGAGCCACGTTATCTATTACCAAGCCGGGCGCAAATTGTTTTAAAAATCTTTTTTTTTTCTCCCACCCCCCACGAAAATAAATCGTGATTCGGACCGAATCGTGGGTTTGGTGTATCGTTACAGCCCTAACAGCAACTAAATTTGGACACTTTTGTTAATTGTAACCTTTGATTTTTTTTGTAATGTTCCATAGGAATGTATGATAGTCTACATCCTTAATATATACGCACTTGACTTTTTAAGGTTTTTTTGACTCAAAGCTTTGCCAACCCGCAAGAGGCCAAGATGGGAAAAAGGTACAAATGAAGAAAGTAGGATTATCTGATGAAGTCATGCATCCTGCTGAGTGTGACTGCAAGGTTTAATCACACTCGCAAACACACATTCACTTACTCGCAACACGCATACACAAGCAGAAAGCAAGGGAAATAATGTTAGCCAAAACTGTGTGTCGTGGGTGATAGTGCGGTGCTAATAACCAGCTGTGTTGGACAACATCAGCCTCCTGACGTATTGAATGGAAAAACGATCACCATTGTCAAAACTGATCACTCACTTACAGTGACTAAGACGGCAGGTTGTAATAGGGCCCTGACTCACTCCCAAAACACAAAGCAGACGAAAGCGCTTCCTCCATGCTGGAAACCAGCGCTTCTCGAATACGGGACGCGGGACTAGAGGTCTCCAGGGTCGGCCACTATACAATGTGACGCTGCCTGAAGTCGACAGCCCTAATTGTAAACATCTGAGAGGGCTTGTGATCTGTCACCAGGCAACATCGGCTAGATGGCAACATTGGCCTAAACGACGTCTGTAAGAATCAGAGCTTTGTCAATCACCGAATGCCACGGAGTCTAATTTTACATACGCTGAGTATGTTCGCAGCTAGCGTGCCATCTGATGGAGTGGTTTTAATTTAATTCAAGTCAATTAGCGAATCTTTCCATTAGCAGTGGATTTGGAGGATCTAGGTGCTCTGAATGTACATTATTTATAATGAATTTTGTTGTTATTGTCAACTTTTAATAACAGTGCGCCAGTGCTCTCTACATTACCATTAATCTTTAATTAAGGAAAACTTGCATTTATAAGCACTGAACTCATGTAATTTTAATGCTAGATCACAGAATGGTCGCAAAATGAGCTTTTAGGAGAAAAGAGCAAGACATCAGGGAAGGTATAAACCTAGGATGATGCTAAACTGATGCTCTCATGGTCACATGAAAGCAAGTGTTAGGGGATTCTGTGTTTATTAATTATAAATGATCATTCAAAAGGACACAGAGGTACATGTCAGTGGGCAATTACATGAATGCCTTTGAAAACAAACCCAAGACATGACATAAACATAAACTGTAGCAATGTTGAGAAGTATATTTAATATTCAAAAAAACAGTTTTTTCAGGATTTTTGCATTTATTTGAAACTGTATTAATGTATATATTCTCTACTGATTTCATGCTATTATCGTCTTGTGTGTTTTTTTCTAACAAAATGAGATACGGGTTGCACAATTGAAACAGAATGGTCTGACTTATTTATTATTTTTAAACCTATATATATAACAACTGAATGAAACGGAAACAGCTTAAATTCAAACATAATTCACTCTCTACCAGCAGGTAGCGCTTATGGAACAGCACCAATACAGCCTTTCCGTGTTTAGCGCTGCAAACAAAGAAGCTGCGCTTATTAACATTACTTCAATAATGTGCAGTAGACAATAGGTGAAAGGAAAACATCCTAGCTTTTTTAAAGATGGTTAGTTCCCCTCATAGATACAATTTTAAAAACTCCCACCCCAACTGTGTCACGATTCATTTCAATTCTCAACCAACTTGAATCGTCACTTACAGACATTTGTATCGATTTTCAACCAGCTCGGGATGCATTGTTTCATCCCTTTGAAATTATAATCTTTTGTATCCTTATGAATGTCTTTACTGTCACTTATGATTAATTTAATGCATCCTTACTGAATTAAAGTTGAAGTGAAGTATGAGTGAAGCTAAACACAAAATATTCCCTTTTTAACATTTTTGCTCTTATTAAATAGACTTTGTAAGAATGACAAAGCATATCACACAGTATAATTAACTCCCATTAATTAACCGTGACTCTCTTTTTTCCCCAGGAGAGTGATAGTCTGTGGTGGGATGCGTTTGCTACAGAGTTCTTTGAGGAGGACGCTACATTGACCGTTGCCTTCTGCCTGGAGGATGGACCAAAAAGATACAGTAAGATTTAAGCTTTTATCTTGTGCAAGTATCGTCTTGTCTGCAAATTTGCTTGTACTGGTGCCAGTTAAAGCCAGGCTTGATGGTACATGACTGCGTCTATGGAGTCTGGAAATGTGCAGTAGAAGGTAATGATCCATAAAAATCTGCAGAGGACTTTGAATCAACTAAATCCAGCAGATCTTATTGACTTTTATTGGTCTTCCAGGAAACAAGTTCCCTAAACTTCCCATAAAAAAACAACACTGCGGTTAATGGCCTTGCATCTCACTATGGAGAAGTAGACTAAGAAAGTCTTGTAATTGGTAAACTGACTTGTAGGTGTCATATTTGTGCATTATTTTACCTGCCAGAATTTGTCTAAACACCTTGAAAAGCGTGAGTGAGTAATTGTTTGCAGTGAGCTCCCTAGTGTAGTTTTGGCTGCATTTACCATAGTTCTGTTAGCCTGTCCGTTTTTTCTTTTCTGCACACTTTCCCTATCTTTCTCTCTGATGATTTGAGCTGTGTTGTCTGTCCTTATTGAGTTCTCTGCTTTTGGTTAGTCATGCAGAACACTCTGCCTGTTGCAAAGAACGTGCGAGTCAAACATCCACCGAAGCCCCCCTCCCTTCCCGGGGGTCTTTGTAGTGCTGATAGATTCAGAAATATATACTTTTATTATGCAAAGTGAATATGCCATTGGACTGTGGGCAGCATTACAATAGTCTCAGCTTTAGCCTCTTTTTAAGACATGGCAGTTTATTTTTCTTCATTTGGTGAAGTTTGAATAGTTTTAATTAAACAACGACGAAAAATTCAAAAATGTAATTTAAGATGTCTTTTCCACAGCAAATAACAAGTTTCAAAGGATTCTTTCTATGTTAATTCTGCACTGCAGCTTGTAATGTTTTGTAATTCTCACTTACACCGTTTAAAAGTGGAAAGACTAAAGCTTGCATTGGCTCCCGAGGCCCATAGGGAAGCAATCCCCCATATCGATTGAGGGGGGAGTTCAGTCCGTCTCTTGTGACAGCTCATCTTTAGTCTTCAGAAATGACTCCTCTTAGTTTCAGCCACAAACATACACCCTCACTCCATCACTGTCACTCACACACAAACACAAGCGCTGCATACCACATTTGCTCAGGCCCTTTACAAATTTCTCAGTCCTCACTCCACCAAGCATCATTAGGGATTTTCTGCATCGGTGTAGCCTCACATCAGTATGCTTGTTTTATTCTCGCTTGTCTTTGTATGACATGTTTACAGTAATCACTGTTCAGGTTCCATTGAGTAACTCATTCCTCTGCTTTACATTTCAAGTCATCAGATCATAAGATAATCTAATCCACTTTTGATTCACCATGTCCTGATTTAATGTATTTACCTGTTTATGAATTATTTATTTGAAATAAGGTCATATCGCACACATCCAATGTCGCGTTTTTAATGCACCCTCTGGAATACTTGATTCTGTGTCCATTAACCTTTGGAATTGATTTGTTGTCCAAGGTAACCTTAGCGGAAGCTTTAAGATAATCTACAAGTAAACTAATAAAATTATTTAATCTTAAATCAATATGCACATTTATCTATTTATTTGGTAAGTAGCCAAGTAATAAATGAGATAATGTACAGTTAACAGCCAGTCGTTATTGTAAATAAACTAAAAACAAGTGATCACTGTTTATTATCTACATCTGATTATACAATTGTTAGGTCTAATGAATGATTGTTATAATAAAAAGATTTCTATATTATGTTTTGACTATAGGTCAGTTATCAGTTAGTACATTATTCTGCAAAGATAAAAAAAAAAAAACATCCATTCTACAAACATATATTTGACTTTATTTATTCAGAAACAGTGACATTTCTGCCAACTTCAAAGCCTTTATCACCAAGCCGAAGATTTTTTCATTATTTCTTTTACATTCATAGTTCCCTGGTCACATTGCATTTTAATAGCTGTTTCAAATAAAGAAAGGCTCTTAATGGTTGTTAAAACTACATTTAAAAACTATTAAAGGTGCCATAGACTGGAATTGGGAATTAGAACTGGACTGAATTTACCTTGGCATGGTTGAATAATAACAGTTCAGTACATGAACATAACATACTGTGAGTCTCAAACACCAT
>JAUMHQ010000071.1:9727677-9742460 GCA_032361165.1 Enteromius paludinosus
CTAAGCTACATACCTTCTATGTACATATCAGAGAACAATTTTAAATATTCTCTCAATGCATTCTATGGCACCTTTAACTTATTCACTAACCTATTAAATGTGGATATAACTGAATAAATGAAATTGAATGCTTAAAATGATTACACTTAAAAAAACTCTCTTCATAGTTATGAAAACAGATTCAGCAGAATCTTTAAAGTACTAAGAAATCTCTTCAGACTGTCTCCAAACATGTATAAAACATCCCTTTCAAGCATAAAAACAAGAAGCATTGAAGTTTAAAAGACAAGGACTTTACACTTCTTTTCACAAACATTTATGATAAGATGTGGGCGTTATTTCACCACAGCATTGTGGATGGATGGATAATGGATGGATTATTGAAATGCATTATTTTAAATGGCCTCACATTCTCTGTATGTTTTCTCTTTCTCTCAATCTCACTCTCCAGGACCTGAGGCCTAGTCTGTCTTGTTCTTCTCTGTCTGTTCTCATTTCTTGTCTCCTGAAGTGATAAAAGATTAGTTTCTCCATTGTATGGTTCTCTGCATATCTAATTCAAATAAATTATTTGATAAGAAATAAAAAAATTAATAAGAAAATACTTTACACAATATGCTTTTTTATGTATAGGTTAGTACCATTAGTTACCATCAAACTTCATTGAAATCAATAGTGGGTCAAGTCCCCCATGAGCCTTGCATGAGTGTGAGGAGCGCAGAGCTGTGCCAATGTAGACCGCTCCGAATCAATCACTTATGCATTTCCAGTCCAGGTAGGATTTTGCCTTAGAAGGCAACTGCCTATAGTACTGTATGTAGGCTACAGACAGCTGTCTGCTCACTTTCCAATAGGACTTACAGTGTGGTTTGGCATGTAACACTCTAGCCCCCTGAAGACGGAAACCTTTCAAATCAACATTTTAGCTAATTGATCTGCACCCAAACCTGAACGTAGGGTCATTTAACCCGTTTTTGTAGCTGATTCCTGAAATGCTGTGAAGTGCTTTAGTTCAGTATTTTCTGCACATCTCTCCTCATGGACATTATTAGCGGGGGAATAATTAATATCTGGACTGAAATACTGTTCTTGTTTTGGGTTGAGGCGAGGAGAGTTTCAAAGAATGATGCAATGCCCCTGCAACTGTGACACCCTAGAAAACTTCCAGCACTGAACCGCAACACTTCATCAGACAATAACAAACAAACCAAAGTCGAATTTATTAGCAGATTTGGATGAAGGCAGTTGGAATCGGTTTTGTTTTTGTTGGCTGTTAAAGAATGGCATCGGTGTTGGTTAAAGTCAAGAAAAGCTGAGGATTTTAAGCATTTTGATCAGTTTCGATTTAAACAACCTGCAAGTTCTGGTAAAATTTCACAGAGTTTACCTTTACTGATCGAAGAAACTTAACCAATCTTCCAGTGATCATATGTCTGCATTCTGCATTTCTAGAAAAGGACTGCTATTGCGCTAAATAGAGCAATTCTTTAGAGAAGCATAGTCCAGAATGAGAGAATTGGTCAGCCTAGGTTTAGCAAATGAGTCTAAACAGCTCATTTACAGACTTTTACCATTTACAGACCATTTGGAACAATTTCTCACTTTGTGAAACAATGACGGACGCAAAATCTAGAGTGCTAGAATAAGTGGATATGCCACTTGAAACAAGCATGCAAAAACATTCATCGCATGTAAGCGAAGTAAAGGGTTTTATTACATTAAACCACTGAAAGTGAAGCTTGTGAACGATTTTGTTACAGGTAAAAACAAACAATACCAGTACACTTGCAGAGCTTGAAAAAACTAGCGCTTTGACACTAGTGTTACATGTGTAATGTTCGTGTTGTCATTTCCCCTGTGACCTAGTTTTGTTTAATTAAGTATTCCATTCAGGTGTGTCCAGCTCGTTTATGTTGATTGTCCTCCCTTCTTAAGTTGATCCCTGTGTGCCAGTATTTGTCCATTGTCGTCTTGATGTAAGGTGTGTTAAACTGCTTCTTTGAGCATTGTTATAATTAAAAGTGTAAACTTGCCCTAACGCCTCCATTCGTGTTTGGATTGTACACGCACCTGTGACAACTAGGATATTTTTAGACATGTACTGTAAATTCTATGGTACTTGCATATGGTAATATTCATGTCGTACATGAATACCATGGTGCTCCTGTACTGCCAAAGTAGGCTGCAGTTATTGGGTGTTTCAAGAACATTAATGCTACACAATAGTAGTGTCAGGAGGAGGAAGACATGTGATGGGCGGACTCTGTCCAGTACTGAAATGAAATGCATTTACTTTTCTATTAAAAAACTCTTTGTATTTGGGGTTACATGATATTTATGGTACAAATGCAAATTAGTGACTTGATTTTACCAAGGTGGTATTTGGAAGAGATCTGGGAATTCACATGCAAATTTCATTTGGAGTGATTAGGAGTTCAAATAAGATTTTGGTTTTGCACATTTTCATTGGTTTGATTGGTTTGACGTTGTTGGTTTGAACGATGCAACCACAAAAGACTACAGTATGCATGTGTACATAGACACGTCTTGTATGAACAGTAGTACTTTCTCAAACAAACTTGATTTCACAGTGGATTAATATGGACTGTAGGCCAGTGAAAGGCTTATTGTGAAAATAACAAACAACATATTGATTTTTAAAGCAACTTATAATGTCCTTCACTCACAGAATAATACCTTTGAATTATCCTCACTTGGGGGATTTCATCAGCAAATAATGTTTCTTTCAGTTAATTATATTGCATGTTGAATATGCTATTAATTTGATTTAGTAGCATACAGTTAAGTTAATGAAACATTTTAATCAATTGGCAGTCCAAGATTGCACACATTTCTTTGGCAGAGAGTCTATTGTTTAAGATGACTTGTGAGGGAAAACACAGCAAAGATAGACAGAGCGAGCTGTGATTGACAGTGTAGGGGGTTGAAAAGGCTCAGCTGCAGTCCGGTGCTGGCGAAGACACAGGTCCTGTTGACTGACAGCGCAAGTTTCAAAACAACCTCGAGATGGTCTCTGTGTGTTTCTATGAGAGATCTCATATGCTGCATCTGCAGGTCTGGATTGACACCGTTAGGAATAGGATTACTGAGAGATGTTAAATGCATCTGTGCACTGGATGAAAGATGTGTGTATGTGTGTGTGTTAGTCTAATGGCACTGTTTCCGAGCATGTGTGCATATGTGTGGGCAGCAGGAAAAGAGAACATCTGTGCGATAGGATGAGTCTTTCTCTGCTCTTCCTGTTGTCTCTCTCTCTCCAACTCCTTATTCAATAACAAAACAATATCGACTGTACTGTCTGTCTTAATTCACCTCCGGATCAGCGTCAGACTTGTGCGTGTTTCAGAGTGTGCCCGGTGCATGCAGAGCCATGCAAGATATGCACACACTTATCCACGTACAATACAGACTCAAAGCATGTGTCCCTGACGATCGTGTGATCAGGTAACAGGTTGAAGTGTTTATCGTGTCCATTAAAGCTCAGTGAAATGAGCAGGGTGCTGTTATTGTAGTTTGTGTGCATGTGTGTGTGTATGTCTGAGTGTGTGTTTTACCCAGGAATGGGGGCAGAATTGCAGTCACGCTGCACGGTAGATTTGGTAAATACGGAGTCATGAAAAAATGAGGAGTTATGAGGACCCTGGTGCACTTTGAGCCCAGAACCTTCCAGAAAGTCAACGTGGCCCATGCATAATGAACGAGAGGCGCTCTCCTCTTATGTGCTCAGACAACGTATGGAAAGGAAGCTTTGGCACGTAGGTAGTAGACGTAAACAAACTCTCTGTCTCTTACAGAGACACATAGCTAGCTATATTGATAATGCATGCATTTGGCTGGGCTCTTTTATAATGGACTAATGTAAAACTAATGGACAGAGAATATATGTGTGTGTGTCATCAGGATATTAAATGTTTATGTAGCTCTGTTTCCCTTCCACACTGCCGTTATGTGCCGAATATGGACTATTAACCTCCTAGTGTCTCGTTTTCCTTTTCATTCACTCCTGACCTCCCTCTTTTTGTGTTTTCTGCTGATACCCCCAAAGTCCTGTTGTCCCTGTTGGCTGTAACATGTTATGATATAGACTTTTTAATATGTTTAGTTTTGGGGTCAGTAGGATTGATGTTTTTGAAAGTCACTTTATTTTACGATTACACCTATTTGTTGCTTAATAGCATGCATATTATTTGAATATTAGCCATTGATTAGTGCTAATTATTCTACATGACCTTACATACAGTACTTAATCCAATACGTATACTGAAAAACTACTACTAATAAACAGCATATTAAGAATGTAAACCCTGGCTTTGAGTTAGCAATAGTAACTAAGGGGGTGGGGCTTACCAAAAGGTCAATTGTGCAATTATTTGAAAACAAAAAATAAGTAGTATTATTAGAAATGTATTTACTAGCACTTTTGATTAATATAATGTATCTTTGCTGAATAAAGTCTTCATTTCTTTAAAAAAAAATCTTTATATTAAGATGTATATGTAATCAATTATCTTTTGCTTCTTCAAAAGTACTAGAATACACATTAATGGTATAGTGAAGGAATAGTTTTTTTTTCTTTTATGCCCTTTTCTCTTCTTCCATCCTACTCTCTTCTTCTGCACATCCCATGTTCATCCAACAATTCTTTTCTACCTGATGTGAAGCTCTGTTCCTAGGCCTGGCGTCAGGTGCACGCAGCAGTAAAGCTGGAGGTTTTTTAAACAAACCTGGCAGGAAACCTCCCTTCCCACTCCATAATTCACTCAAGAGGAATGGGAGGGAGGTGTTGGATTGATCGTGGCACAAAGGGAGGAATTACCTCTTGGAACAAGACTTCCCACGTCCTCTTTATCAGAGGCAGAGACAAGGCCATATCTACAAGTATCATCTTGAGCCCAGCAGAGGGCTAAAAGAGGCTTAAATGCTGCACTGAATCCTGACAGTGACAATGATACAGGCTTCAAGAGTCCTGTGGTGTGACAGAAACTTTGGAGATGTTTCTGACACTGGGAATACTTGATGTAGAGATCACATTGTGCCTATATCTACCAAGTTAGGGCTCCAGTTGGCTGGAGTTTTACAGCATTATGCTATAAGAACCATTTTTATATTACAGAGAGAGCTTTTAATTCTCTAGAAAAAAACTCTTTAGGAAACCAACTACTGTATTAATGCTTTAAGTGACCCAGAAACTAATTTCTTCTAATTTCTGTAAACTGGTATTGGTTGTACTGTAAATGTCAGTGAGGTTCAGTTTTTCTCTTTTCTTTTTTTATTTTGGACCACATTAACTGTAATTGAAGGGGGTGGGGTGAAAAGTACTGTATGTTTTGTGTTCCACATAGAATGAACCTTATACAGACTTGAAATGACTTGTGAGTCAGAAAAAGGTGAAAATATTTTAATGTTTCAGGCTGCGACCACCAACATTTTCACTTTTTTGATAAATCTTTTTTTTAGTAGTTTGCATGTAGTTAAGTTGTAAACAAAGACTTGTTTTGCTTTTCCCACAGGAAAAGGTCTTTAAATAACATGTTTATTGTTTACAAATGTTATATTGCTGTCAGTAATGAAGGACATTAACTCCAGCATTTAACCCTGTAAAGTATTTTATGCACACATTTCTAAGGCCTCTTAATAATCAACATGATCGAAACTGCTGAAAAAACATATTGTCATTTTGTCATATGACTGAAATTTATTTACCTTTTTTAAAAGTAAAAGGCCTTTTAATATCATTTCTAAAAAAAAATGTAATACCAGGTCATGGTACTCGTGTCTTTTGAAGTAAAATTTCATTTTTACAGTAACTAAATTTTTTTATTATAATATTATTTGTTTTTTTAAACTAACATTTACTGGACTGAAGTAGCTTAGTAATACATCCATGCATTTTGCAAATAAAAATAATGAAAGTGAAACTCCAGCTACATCTTTTCGAGACTCTCTTTTCTTGTCGGTAGGACAGATATTTCAAAAAATCAAATCCGGAAGATGATGGGAAGTGGTACTGGTTGATTCGGTTGTGGTGGCATCCGTCCGGGAGCCCTTGAGGAAATATGTGCCCCATGAGCATGCAGAGGAGCTGAGAGGGAGAGTGGGCCAAGCCAGTTTCTCCTGAATTATGGATGGAGGGGAAAGGGGGGAGGTGTGAATCAGGACTCATGGGAAAAGCGCAGCACACATTCAGACACACACACACACACAGAGGCAGTGGTGTGAGGCCAAGCGTGTTGTGAGGGCGGTTGTGGGTGAGTGGAGCTGTTCGCCTGTGTCTCGTTTTGGCGCGGATGTCTTTGGGGATTACTGCCGGAGAGGGGAGAACTCGGAATCTATCAGACAACCTCCCTCTCTCGCTCTCTCCCATCCTCCGCATCAATGAGACCGAGATGTGATGAGTCAGAATATTCTCTGTGGTGTATCATAATCACAGCGCAATTCTGTCTTTTTATCTGCTGGATCTGTTTTCTAATCAGTCACCGTAGCACAGATCATTTGAGACACTGTGACCTCGAAAATAACAAAAACTCACATTGAGCTGTGACCTAGAGTATTCTCAGGAGCAGTTTACCCCCAAATTTAAATTGGGTCAACGCTTACTCCCTCCCATGTCGTTTCAAACCTATACGCTGTGATGGTTTTCAGTGGAACACAAAAATAATCGTTACCAAGCTCTTGTTATATTGAGTCTGTCAAGCTACCAAAAAAAACTAAAAAAACAATCAAAACCCAAAAAAAGCACTATAGAAGTTGTCGATATGTCTCGAAGAAAGCATTCAGACTCACCGGCACAAAGACCAGGTACTCCAGACTGACATATTGTGCATATGCTTGTTCACCCTATCGACCATGTAGATGTCATCATTCCATGTTATCTCTCTTTTTTTTAACCAACAATATCTTATTCTCTGAGATCAATGCTCGAAAGTTTGAAGGAAAGTGAGAAAGAAAGGAAGAGAGAAAGAGGGATTGAATTAAAGTTTTATGATAGATTAATATTTCATATTCTGGGCACTGAATTCCATACTAGTACTGTGGTTTTGTGTGTTCATTTATGTGCATTTTTTACCATTTCCTGACTTATTTCCTTGCTTTCTATTATTATGGTGATGATACCAAATTTTTATTTGTATATTAGCATATATATATATATACATATATATACATATGTATATGTTAGCTTTCATTTATATGGAATTTATTGCTAGAAAAGTCTTAGTTAAAAGTGAATATTTCCCTATTCTAAAGTGTTTCAAAAAATGGAAAGGTAAATAAAAACCGTGGCATGTAGAATTTGGGTTTGGGTGCTGAATTAAGTTGATGCTAGGGGAAACAGTATTCACTGTTAAATAAATGCTTATTAATGCCTTTTTATGCGTGAACATTGTCTAGATCCCTTAATTCTAGTCCATATCATGCCTAATCTAAGTGAAAGACTGTTGTTTTTTCATATTGATTTATTATTTGTGTATTTTTGCCAGAACATTTTGAATTGCATATTGAAATTTTCAAACAGAGGTTAACAGTTGCTTGAACTATTCAGCTAGATAGCAAAGGCACTACACAATCGTTTGACAAAGCATCTCTCTGGTATATATTATTCCAGTTTCACCTCGCCAAGTTATCCTCTGAGAGGGTTAGACTGTGTTTTCTCACATCCCTGATTGAACCAATACCTTATCATTATCTATTCATAATTCACGCTTACAATCTGAATGTTGTCCCATCAGAGAGGGTAAAACACAGAGTCATGGGAGCTGCTTTTGCATTTTAGGTTTCGAATTGATGTGTGCGAAAGAGAGAAAGAAAGAGAGAGACAATGTAAGTGTGGGTTGTGTTTTGGAATGGAGCGTTTGTCCCCAGAGAGATAATTACTGACAAGGAAGGGCAGGGCGAGAGCTGTTCTTCTGTTTTTTATCCTTTTTTATACACCGCATTCTTTTTGGAACCCTGACTGTGAGTGTCTCGCGCCAAATGAAAATCTCGCATGCATCTTGCAGTCAGTCAATATTGAAGTCACATAACTAAAACCGCAGTTGTGCTGTTTGATAAGTTCACTGTTGCGCTGTGCTTTGACACCCTTTCTTAATTTTTACTCGCTTACTCATTTGTGGCTACGGCCTCATAAGTCTCTTATGGCACACTTCATAAATAACGAGTTATTTGTAATGGTGGAAAAAAAGTTTAGCTCACCCGCAGCATGCGGGATTGTGCACTTTTTTGGCCCACTGTTTGGAAAGTCACAGTGTGACCTAAAAAAAGTGGGTGCAATATTCCCTTCCCATAATGCTGAAGAGCAATTAAATGATGCTGCTGTTGCAGTTCTTTTGAGCATTTTCTCAGTTCTAAAAATATTCACCTGTTTTTCAATGGGATCTCACCTGGGGAAAGCCAGCCACTGGAGCTCTGCTCCAAAACATGACTTGCCTCGCTGTTTACGTTTTGAGCCAGCATCCTAAATTAAATCAAATGCTTTGTATTAGCAGCAGCTCTGTGCATCATATAAGCAATGCTCCTTACACAAAGTGTTATACTTACTGTTGATTTCAATACAGAGGTGTGTAATACTCTAAGAAGAAAGACAAATTTGGGGGGAAATAATTGTTTATACTGTATATTTATAATATTGTTATTAATATTTATTTAAATTTGAACTGATCAAAAGTCACAGTGAAGACTTCGCATAAACAATTATGTTTTTTGAGCTTTCTTTTCATCAAATGCCAATTGGAAAAAATCTTGCCAACCTCAAATATTTTAACAGTAGCGTATTTAATGATGAGTCCGGATGCAAAACCTCAAAGTGCCATCTAAAATTGTTTTCTAAAATAAGCATTTTTCTCATGTTCCTCTTTCACTTGTATTTATTGTATTTTTCCCCCCATTGAATTTGTCACAGTTCCTGGGATTGTCTTCACAGAGAGGAGTTCATAATTAAGCTGCCTACATTTTGAACCTGGCTTCAAATTAGCAGTATATGATGCCTAAAAAGGCAGCTGTCCAAGTTTCAGAATTGAACGTCTGAGTAGCTCTGCAACTTTCCAAGTGTTGGATAACACAGTTCTGTGGTTCCGGGTCTCTAAACTCAAAAGTTTTAAAGTACAGTTCAGTCTCAGTTTTTTTGGAGAGAACTCTCTTCTCTTCTTTTCACAAAACACACATTTCCCAGCATGCTTTGCACTGCAGAGCACTCCATTGACTGTGTAATCGTAACAGAGCAGGCCAAACTTGTATGGTTCTTATGTCTTCTGTGTAATACTAAGAATTATACTGCTCGCACTTTTCCATGAAATCAGTGGGCAGGGAAACGGAGGCTTTAAAGCTTGAAGAAATAAGCAAAAGCATCACACATGTGGTTTGTGTGTTGCATTTATCCTCCTTCCAGTTAACCGTTAACCACTACGAGTCAAAGGGAATTCAATACCTAGATCAGTCTGATTCATTTTGAGCTTTTTTGTGAAGAGTGACTCATTTAAAAAATCTGATTCAATAGGTTCTGAGTGAATGCAACAAGAGCATATGTCCAGAATCTTTTAGTGAATACAACTTAAACTTTGGTGTGTGCATTATGGGTCTTTTATGAAGCTTGGGAGATTTAGAGTAAGAATAAGAGTGAGTGGTACAAGAATTTGTTTTACAAGAAAAAAAAGGTGACTAAATAATCAGATTTTTTTTTTTTGAAAAACAAGAAAAGGTTGACCTTTGGTTTTCATGCAAAATCTCATTTGTTGGTCTTTATTTGCCAGTCCCGCTGCATAACCTTTCTGTCCACCCCTCTGTGTCTTTGACTGTCTCTCTCTTTCTCTCTGTCCCCCTCACACTCTCCTCTCCGTCTGCTGTGCCACTTGAAACTGAACTCCTCTCTTGTCTTTTTGGCTGCGAGTGTTGGCATCCGTCCTGGAGCCTACGCTCAGCGTGAATTAATGTGCCTAATTAACACGACGTTAATTATTTGTAAATTGCGTGTTTGGGTACACATTACTTGAGAGGCATATGTTGCACGACGTGTTAGCCGAAACAAGTGACTGCTTAATCCAATCTCTGGAGTGCTCGCTTCTGTAGATGGGCCAATCAGTCTGGAGTCCCCTCACAACATGCAAAAAGAGCCGCACATGCTCAGACAAAATAGGATTCACAAAAGCATGTGGGTTATTGTCAGAATCATGCTGAGGCTAACTTTTATTTTAAAGAGAGGTTGTTTGAAGTGCTCCCTCTACAGGCAGCAAATAGAAATCTACGACCCAGCAAGACTTTGTTCGCCATTTCTCTCTCGTTTGGTATAGATGACTACGAATACATCATAAAAAAATAAACAAATGTGCAACAATGTCGAAAAAAGACAAATTAAGCTTACCACAAAAATTACCTGAGGGAAGTCTATTCTGTTTTATCTGGAAATCCGTCTGTAATAGAGCACCTATATTTTCTGCTTTTGTCTCAGTGGAGGTTAGTCTCTTTATGGTATTGGAGATATTTCTAAATATTTTCATGTACAAAGATGTCAGCAAGAAGTCTTGGTGACATGCCACTGTGTATTTATAGTCTGGCTATAGGATGCCAATAGACCAAGTGGTCAATGTCTGTTTTCTATTTTGACATAAACAAAAATGTACTTCTTATTATTTTCAATGATGAAAACAGTTGTTCTTTTTAATATTTTTAAAGAAACCAAGATTCGTTTTTTTGTGTGTTTGTTTAAATATTTAAATATGTTAGGTATTTATTAAAAAACATAAATATGAAATATATATAAAAATAGCTGTATTTTTAAATATTTTTATGTAATATTTAATTAATATAAAAATGTTTTGCCAGTGTCTGTCTGTATTTAGGATTTAACATTGTCATTTTATTACTATTAATTAGTCACATGGCATTTACGGCTTAGGGGATCGGCTCAAAAATCTAGTTCTGTTCCCAGTACTAAGGACCCGTATTTCTGGAGCACAGCTATTTAGAGGAATGTGAATGTTAACAGATAGCTTTCTCTAGGTATTATAGAGCTACTTGTGTGTTCAAGCCGCCCTGGTACTACACACACACGCACACACTGGTCTCTTATTTTGGTGTGTGTGAGTGTGTCTGTGATTTTATGCCCCATGGTTAGGCATAGGGGCCGCTATGCCACAGTGCTCTAGAACTTTAGCGGGCAGTCAGGTGTGCCCTCAGTAACAATATCTCCCTTCAGCATGACACCCCTCGCTGTCACCCTGCCTGTCAGCCTTTCATTATATATCTCTCTCACTTCCTTCCCTGTAGCACTTTATTTGCCTGCATTCTGCGCTGTTCTTTCATTTATGGGTGTTTCATATTTATTTTCAGCGTTCTTTCGAAGCGCTCCACCATTCTCTCTCTCACACTCGCTCATTAACAGTCAGCTCCCGTCGTCGGCTCACTCTGTGTCTTAACCACTAGGGAGACCTTCATTTATACGCTCAAGCTAGGGCTCTCCCTCCCTCCGCTCTCTCCCCTTCTCCCGTTTTTTCTCACTCGCTCCCCCTGCCAAGTATTTATGTGTTGATTTAGTCATGCCAGACTTTAGCCAATTTAAGAAACAGGCCGCGTTTGCAGCTGTTTCATTTTCTCCTTCTGCCCGTGCAGTTTTAACCGGTGGCGGCAGTGGCGTCTGTCTTAAGGGAAGCTGGGTAAATGAAGTTCTCTCTCTCTCTCTCTCTTTCCCTCCACCACCCCCGTTCCGCTCCCTCAGGGCTGGTGGCACAAACATAATTTCTCTCAAAGGGGAGTTTGACTGTAAGATGGATTATTTCTGCCTGAAATCAGACGCTAAGCTGGATAAGGCTGCTCGTCCGTTCAGTTTCAATATTAAAATGATAAGTTAACACTGCAAAGCCACTCGCAAAAAGTGCAAGTTGTTTCTGTGGGAGTGTCTGCTACTTTCTTGGCCAGAGAAGTCCAGCTAAATGTGAATTAAAAGGTTATGTAAAGCTTTTCAATGGGTTGCTCGGATATATGTTTGTATTTACATTTTTAATATATATTATATATATATATATATATATATATAAATATATTTGTGTGTGTGTGTGTGTGTGTGTGTGTGTGTGCACCTGGTATTTATCACCTTATGTCCCCACAAAGATAGGAATACCAGTAAATTTTGACCTTGTGGGGACATTTCTTAGGTCCCCATGAGGAAACAAGCTTATAAATCACACAGAATGAAGTCCAAAAATTCACACAGTTTCCTGTAAGGGGTAGGTTTAGGTGTAGGGTCAGTGTAGGACTATAGCACATACAGTCTGTATATTAGAAACACCATTACGCCTATGGAATGTCCCCATAAAACATGTAAACCCAACAGGGTTTCATATTTCACAGACAGGGTCACATATAATGTATACACTATTTTCTTTTCTTTTTATCTGATTGAAATGATTTGTTGTAGTACATATGGATTCATTAGTTTAATTTTAAACACAAAAACACATTATGATACTTGGGCTAGTTGGGCTAATCTATAAAAACTCCCAGTTGTATTATGTCAGTGCTGATGCTGATGCTTGGTCACACCATTTAAGGGAATGCAGGACCCTTTTTTGTCCATTTTTAATTTATACTATCTGTCTCTCTGAAGTTGCAAGTTATACATCTCTGAAGTTGTACATCTCACTTGTTAATAATGTACTGTAACAAACTGTGAGAATTAAGAGGCGCAAAGGCATTTCAAGTCAATTAAGGAATACATTAAACAAAATGCAATGCAATAAATGACATCTTGTTTCCCTCCTCAGCAATCGGGCGGACCCTCATCCCTCGATACTTCAGCACGGTATTTGAGGGTGGTGTGTCAGACCTCTACTACATCCTGAAACACTCCAAAGAGTCCTTTCACAACTCCTGCATCACTGTAGACTGCGATCAGTGCACCATGGTTACGCAACACGGCAAACCCATGTTCACCAAGGTAAAGAAAGAGTGTGTGTGTGTGTACAGGAACAAAGAATTTTATTAATGACATGGGTATGACAGAGGTATTATAATTTAAAGGTGGTTTATAAGGACACTGCCTATGTCCCTGTAATTCAAAAGGCTTAAAAACATACTAAATGGTGTTTTTGAAAATCTAAAAATTCTAAAAGTTTCCCGTAAGGGGGTAGGGTTGGTGTAGGGAAATGGGACATTCAGTTTGTACAGTATTAGTATTAAAACCCTTACACCTACTGTATAGAGAGTCCCTGTAAACCACAAAATCCAATGTGTGTGTGTGTGTGTGTGTGTGTGCGTGTATGTGTGTGTGTGACACCATGTCCTAAAACAGCACAATGTTTTAAAATAAATGAATAAATGATAATGTGCAGATACGCTTTTTTTCTATGTTTGTCAACAAAAAAATGCACTCTGTGTTCTCCTTGTGCAGTCTTGCTCATTATCATAACCTCAGATTGGAAGGAGAAATGACACAGTTATCTGTTTCCTTCAGTTCTTACATTCCCTGTGATAAACCCAGTAAACTGTCTAATAGAACAAACAAACATGGCAGGCGTGATAATTTACTACTTTAATCACAGCCATTATTCTATGTGTTTACTGATGGAGGTCGTTAGAAATCCTTGTGAAATATTTCTGGCAGCTTTGGACTCTGCTGAGAAGAGCTCTTTATGAATCTATCTATTACCCAGAACTCACTCTGTGTGTTGTCATACACTTTAGTTTTTGATTAGTTTCTTTGTCATAGTAAAATAAAATATTAATAATAGGAGCACATAGGTGAGATTTCATTTCAGAATCACCGTCTGAATGCACTAAACAAGGACACAAAAGCAAGCATGAAAATAATTTACTGTATTTGAAAGGTGGAGAGCAAATTACAAGCCATGGTCATTTTTTATCTAAACCAAGCCTAAAGAGAGTATGGTATCATTGTATGCCATAAAGGTCATTTCCAGTTAACACTATAACCGTGTATCAGGAGAGGCAGTCTGGATCTTCTGAAATGTAAAATAGAGCTACTTGATGCTTCACCACTTGTGCAACTTCAATTCTTGGGACGGTTTTGTTGTCGAGTTATAAAAAAGGGTCAAAGGTCATTGGGCCATGGTGGTTTGGATGTAACATCACACCCTCAGTGGTTACAAATAGCTTTAAAAGATCTTCAGCTGTAGTGGACATCATGCATCAGAGGGTTAAACCACTTATCAACAGATTTTATGTTTCCACCTTGTCCATCAAGCACTTTGGATTATTTTCACACACTGATATGGACTAATCCACTCTAATCCATTCAAGAGCCCGAGTACTTATCATTACAGAGGAATGGAGACCCACTGGTCTTTGAGCAACTGATTACAAAATCACAGCTGTACTTTATTAATCAAATACTGTACTCAGAGAAATGGTTAAAAACATAACAGCATGTATTTTGTAGTCATCTGCATATTTGTATTTTATTTATTTATATTTTTTTTATTATTATTATTTTACCATGCATTATATATTTATTTTTGCCACTTTTCTAATGGTTTTATTCTGAAGATCTATTTTTACCTCATCCCAGAGCCAGATAAACAGTCATAATTTATGAAAGCCTGTTATAAAATGATTAAAGTTTAAAACTATGAAAACTTGACATAGATTTTGCCTTTTTAGTATTAACTGTGTAACAATTAAAAAACTATTTTTCACCCAAGAAAGTTTCGTTCAAAAGTAGTGCACGTTTAAACCAACTTGTTAAAGGTGCCATAGAATGGAAAACTGAATTTACCTTGTCATGGTTGAATAATAACAGTTCAGTACATGGACATAAC
>JAUMHQ010000071.1:9747431-9758772 GCA_032361165.1 Enteromius paludinosus
TAGAAAACTAGTCCCGTCTGAATAAGGCTGCAGTGTAATTCGGCTATACATCCGCGCTAAAGGTGAAAGACACCATATGGACTCCAACCCAACTTTGTCAATAGATTAACGGCGATATTTTTTTTATCGCGCGTTAAGAGTCTCGCTCTTATATAACGCTCCGATAACGGCCCACCACTAATATATATATATATATATATATATATTTATAAACAGGTAGTTGACAAATAAAAATTATGTGGTGTGACAAAAAACTTAGCAAAAATGTATCTTCATTCTTAGAGTTACAAATAGCATGAGAGAAGTTTATCATCACTATTATTTATATATGGAGGTGTAAATATTGTGTTAAAACAATGGGGGGGGATGAGGTCCAAAAATCAATGATATTGGTGTGTCCTAAAATTTCTATTTGTGCATTTTGTGCATGTGTGACTAAATGTGTGTGTGTTGAGGCTGCTCAGAATTTATTAGCCAGCTTCATGGCGGCTTTGTTTATTCTCATCATTTCAGTCTGAGTGACAGCTCCGTTTTGCAAATGGGAGAACAAGAAAGGGAGAGAAAAGAATTGGATAGAGAAAATTAGCATAACATTAATGAGCGTTCCCGGTTGAGGTGCGGCATTGTGGGTCTCTCTCTGCGCTTAGCTCGAGCTCAGCAAAACACAAACTTGTTTATAGCGAGCTGCTGGGAGAAGTGAGAAAAAAAGACCCTTTCAAGGTTTTTTGGAACAACCGTTTTACTCCCACCGAGTGTGTCTTTCTTCGTTGTTGTTCCACGCATTAAACGCACAGCTTCGCTTATAAACTCAGAGCTAGAATGCAGCGGAACTGCCTAAGCCGAATTGTGAATTAAATTTGGATTAGACGCAGCTCTTATAACAGCAAGTCTGTGTGCCCTCAGCCAAATCTGCACCTGTTTTTTACACTATTGGACACGACAGAGGGTTTTTGTACACTGTATACTTCACTGCACATGATCAGTAAATGTGATCCTGGACTACCCTCGATGGGGTATATTTATAGAAAAAGCCAAAAATACATTGTATGGGTCAAAATGATTGCTTTTTCATTTATGCCCAAAATCATTCGAACATTAAGTATAGTTCATGTTACATGAAGATATTTTGAAATGTTCAACTGTAAATATATCAAAGTTAAATTTTTGATTCGTATTGTGCATTGCTAAGAATTAATTTGGGCAGGGTCACATATACACAGTAAATACAGTCATGTGGCTTGTCTTATATTTTTATTTAGAATAAAATTTCAGTGTGCTCTAATCATTCATAATTTTTTGTCTGATTTAATTGAGAGGTCAGCCTCACGTATTTTAGTAGCACACTGTAATTCCTGTAAACAAGAATATTTTTCCTCTCACTGGGGTCGTTTCTCACGATTCTTACTTTGGTGTGCTGTAAAAATACCCTGTAAAAGTGACTCATTAGCGTCGCTAGAAAAACCTCCATTTGTCTCACCGCGTTTATCAGTAAATCCACACCGAGGATGTTTCCTGTGCTCGGCCGCAACAAGACCACTGTCAGGTGAGATGGACAAGGAAGCTTGTAGGCTTCCGCACATTCAGACTAGAAATAGCCCTGCTTTGTGGGCCCGGATCCAGAGATTGTTTCCCTGGACCTGTGGAAGTGAGAGGATACAGCAGCGTTAGGATACGATCCTGTCAGTGGGAAATTATTTGTGTGTGCGTATCCGTGTTTCAAGCCACCCGCTGTGTGATTTTACATGATAATATTGTTACATCTTTGAAATGGACAGTAAAAGGTGACTTTTCTTGTGTGCGTTTCTTTTAGTTGTGTGTCATTCTGGAGCCGATGCAAGAACTAATGTCCCGACACAAGACATACAACCTCAGCCCGAGAGACTGTCTAAAGACCTGTCTGTTCCAGAAGTGGCAAAGAATGGTGGCCCCTCCAGGTAACAGCAAATCACTGTCATCTGTATTACAGGACGCTTCTAACCGCGGCACTTTGTGCTCTATCAGATCTTTATGGATCTGTGTGTTTAACGCCGTGGTCTTTGGGGAAATATACTATAATTCAGCACCTTGGTGGGACCATTCAGAGAAGACACACTTTGTTTTACACACTTTACAGTGACCCCAAAATGTATTTGAACACAAAAATGGATGAATGTTATGGAAAATAAACACTATGCTTAATTAAATATATATATATACAGTATATGTGTGTGAAATTATTTGTAACATAGGAAGGTAATTTTAGATTATAAAGATAATTTTATAATGACAACTGAATAAATAAAACTATTATTTGATTTTTGAATTAAAAACTATTCATTTATAATAAAAAAAGATACATCAAAAAAGAGCAGTGTCAATTTTACTGTTTATTTTATATTTTATTATTTTATTTTGTTCTGTTATTCTGTTCTTTTATTATAATGTAAGGCATTTATTTGTTTTTATTGCACAATTTTTATAAACAGAACTACTATGTATGACACTTATATATCCTTAAGAGACAAATAACAACAAATACATAAATAGACAATTACAAATCAAAACAAAAACTAATAGCCATTATAATACATAAAAACCACGACAGCTGATGATAACAACAAGTGCTAAAATTAGCATCTGATTAAACATTAAACGAAAGACAGAAGATGCAATGAAAATTAAGGAGCAATTCCACTATATTCTGTTGCTATATCTGCAGCATTCAATCAATCAAGTTATTTTAGGTCAATATGTTTCAGCTAGTGCCCATTTCTGATGATAATTTTCAGCAGCAGTGCTGTAAGTGTCCATATAGTTGTGGAGCTGAGCAGTGCCATCACGGGTCTGTTTCTGAATTTTTAGAGTAGCTGTTCTCTTTTTTGAACAGAAAACTCTCATTTGATAGAATGTGTCAGTGATAATTAGACATCAGTGGATAACTCCAGCTTTTGATGTCTCTGTAGGCTCCTCAGGGGGTCAAATGATTTAGACATGTCTTTAGATCACGTGATGGGTTTGCATGTGCAATATGATTTAAACAGTGAAAACATGACATGTATGAGATCCGCTCCCTGTGGGTGAAACCCTGCATGACCCCCATCCAGTCGTCAGCACCGGCCTTCTCACAGTCCGTATCCAAGTGGATCTTCTGTAATTGTCGTTTCCTTATTAGCTTCGCTTCCCTCTTTCCTCCCATTCTTTTGAAATCTGGAGAGCGTTTGTGTTCAGAACAGGAAGGAAAGAAGGTTGCCTTTATATGCTGATAAGTTTCTTTGCCCCTTTTTTCCGCGTGTATATGTGTATCTGTGGAAACAGGGCCATTTTAGTACGTCATTCACACACTCGTACTGATAAACATACAAAAATAAAGGTTCTTATCCAGAAAATCAAAACAGATTTCCTTGTACAGTCTGTTTATTATTATATTGGACTTAATGTTAAATCTGTCATGTACAAACAATGTAAAAACATCTCCCTGGGTGTGGTTAGTAAGAACCTCAAAATGAAATACATTTCATCAGTGCATGCATCAGTAATGACTAACATTGTGCCAAATATTGTAACTGTTTTACTAAAATTAAATAAATAAAATAATTTATGGCTGTACAGTCTTTATAATATTAACAACGTATTATTTTTTAGCCGATTTGAACGTTTAGGCATACTGGGTCTCATCATGCATTACTTCATAATGATCACCTTTCATTATTGTAATGTTTGTTTTAATTTAATGTATCCTTGCTTAACTATTAATTTCTTTTCAAAAAATAAAGTTGACTGATCCCAAACTTTTAAGCAGTAGAGTAAAAAAAAATTATTTATGATTAAGGGGTCTTCTAGAGATGTTTACGCAGGGTTTGTGCACAGATATGTGTGTTTGTATGATTAGCAAATGAGACCCACAGATTTTGCTATGCATATTTCAAACATTTCTGCTGCTGACAGCAAGGTTGCAGTCTTGCCGTTTACATTTGCATATGTCTTTTGGTCTTAGATATGCATAACAGCTTGATTTGTCATAAATTTGAGCTGGGAAATAAATCTTGCTTTGGATATGATTTCAGCTGGACATCCACAGAACTTCAAAACGGAAATCTTCCCCTCAAATCACAAAAAAGGTACTCGTCTCATCTTCTGAATCATCTTCTAATGGGCAAACTCGATTCTGTGTCTAAATTGAAACCCATGAAATACATGTTCTCTCTGTGTGAACCATGAATGCTCAGCATAGAAAGAGAGATATTACAGGTGGATATTTCAGTAGTCACCCAAAATAGGCAATTTGCTTTATATTTCATTAATATTAACATTCATTCAAAGTTTTTTGAGAGATTTATCCTGCTGAAAAAGAAATTTTGATGATAGTGTTAGCGCTATTTATTCACAGTAAACAGTGTTTGGACATTAATGATATAAGTATGCATGCATGGCTGGCTGCAGAGACTGCAGTGTGCACTGTGGAGCTTTTATGCAAATCAAAGCAGAGGTTTTCTCTTACTAGTGCATGTCTTGGGAAATGCTTTTTGATTCTTTCTCTCAGAAAAAAATGGAAAAAGCATGATGCATCTCTTTATCTTTCCCTATGTATTCATCCATATGTGTTGAAAAGTATTTTTTTCTTCCTCTGTTTGCATGTATTGTGGCATGTTCGTGCTAGTGGATGTGTGCTATTTTGCTTTATTAATACTTTTGATCTGTGTGTGTGTGTGTGTGTGTGTGTGTGTGTGTCTGCCTGCTTGTGTGTTTTGTGGAAAGCAGAGCCCACTCGACAGACCACGACCAAGAGAAGAAAGAGGAAGAACTCGGCCAGCAGTGCGTCTAACAGTAGCCTTGGCAACAGTGCTGGCGGCAAGAAACGCAGCCCTGCCAACAACTTCAATCTGACCAGCCAGGTACCTGTAAGCATCAGATCCTTTTCTTTACACACACACATACAGCACACACAGTGTAACCATCCAAAACGTTAAAACAATTTTGCTCAGATTGCTGTCCTAAGGATATGATTATGCTGTCAAAACACATATAAAGAGGCGCTGTAGTTTTGATTTACAGCAGTAGCTGTTTGACAAGAGCTTATTCAATCATATCCCTGTGACCTGTGCTTACGAAGGGTTCCTACGAATGGCTGTCAATCTCCAAAATGACAAAAAATGTCCGAAAATTAAGTAAAAAAATCTCTTTATCTGTGTCTCTCACCAATAATGACACATTAAAGTTCTGTTATGACACATTATAGCAATGTTATGTCAGTTTTTTGGGGCCATTATACAAACACAAATCATATTCAATCCCAATGCCAAATACTGTCTCTGCACTTTCATAGAGAGAGACTCCTTAGCCCTCATTTTCAATTCCTATATTACCCACTTACAGTGTTTAACCCCAATTCAGATGTATTTATCCCAGAGTGCCTCTTTATCCCCCAGGCTTCCTCTTCAGTCATTACTCTGGCGGTCGATGTGTTCTCCCAGTTCGCACACTACAGGGTCAAATACACAGCGCACGAGTGCTGAAGCTGTTTTTTGGGATTGGTATTGCGAGGCGGTAAATTTGTTTGCAGATGGATGATGGGATTTGTAGTGTGTGGCTTTTCCCCTGGAGTTCAGGGACAATTGGATACATGAATGCCGTTGAGGAGATTAGAGAGGAGAGACTGTCACATGTCTTTCAGACCCAGAGCTGTTTGCTTACATGCTCTGCTGACACAACCTAAACATTGCTATAAAAAATGTGTTTTCCTTTTTTTTTTCTTTTTTTCTTTTTTTCTTTCAGCTCAGCTTTTTAATTGATTACAAATAAAACCAGCCACGTTATATATCTGTATCAAGATTATTTTAGTATTATATGTACTATATTTCTAATATTCATTATTATTTTAAGTTAACTTTCCATTTTGTTATTTTATTCTACCTTTTAATAATTCATATATTTTAGTTTTAGTACTTAAAACTGGAATTATTTATTTTATTTCAACCAGTTGGTTAAAAATCCCATTCCCAATCCAATATTTATATTTAATTTATTTAAAATGTATTTAATTATATAATATGTTCTTGTATAAGGCTATATACAATTATATATATGTACATATCTGCTGAAATTAAATGTTTTATTTGCACAATTTGTTTTCTTTTCTCTGAGGAAGTTTTGTTTTTGCACATGTATAACTCTAATTGCATATATATTTTGTCCTGCTTGTATCCAGTCAACGTCCATCATTCTGAGGGCAGCAGACACATTCACACAAACGGAGAGAAAATTGTTGGTGTGAGCAACTGGCTCTGTGCCAGTGCTCATTATCATATAGATCCTGTGTGTGTGTATGTGTGGTCATATGGGTGTGTGTGTGTGTGTGTGTGTGTCACAACACTTGTCATTTTACTCCCCATTTGAAAGCAGCAAGCTTCGTTGTAAGCAATGTCAACTGTGCGTTGTGGAGAGGAACATGCTGGTTACATATGTAGCATGGCCACTTGGCTTTGTCTGTGCAGTCATCGCATGCTGCCTGATCGGCCTCCTACGTGAGCCCCATCACAATGAGCTGATCATGTGACCAGGGAGGGAGGGGGTCTTGTGTTCAACAGCATTACAACAGTGCCCCCTTGTGGTCATGTTTTTGGGCTAGAATTATGATTTCAGTAGTATAATGACAAGTTGGTCAGTCATGCATGTGTAAAGATCCTAGATTTGCAAATGCATAGACATTTTCTCTAGTCTTAAACAATGTCCAGCTCAGATGAGGGCTTTCTGTGCTCCTGGAGCTCAGATGGAGGTGGATGCAGAGCCAGTGATTGTGGGCGGCAGGTAGTCGGTTTGTTGTGCTGTGGGCGGCTTAGTGTGGGTTTAGCCACAGGCTACATCTAATTAGACAAGAGCACCGGACAGCCTTTCCATTTGGTAGCAATTAGAGTTCTCCATCAAACCACCAGCTGGAAACTCGTAGGTTGCGTGAGTGCGTCTGTATGTGTGTGTGTGTGTGCTAACGTTTGTGATCCTGGGCCCCGGTTTAACACCCAGACTTCAGGGCGACAGTTGCCTTTCTAAAACAGATGGCAAATTCAAGGCTCGTTGGCAAGCGGGGTTCGTTTTTTTCTAATCGGTAACATTTCAGCTAATGACTTAATTAGCTATGCAAATTGACAAATCAGTGTGTGGATATTGTTATTTAGTCAAAAAGCCCACCTTAATGAATGAGAGTAATTAAGAAGCAGAGGGGTGGGAAGGACTGACAGTGACTCTGGGGTCTCAGCCAAAGCTCTCACGAGACGACACTAGAGTCAGCGCTTAAATAAACACAAATGAAACAGTAAAAAGAGCTGAATCAAGAGATAGGATGTGCAGAGAGCGCAGGTCCAGTAGCTTGTGAGAGTTCCAAGGAGACTCATAGCGAGAATAAATAGGAAAGTAAGGGACGTAAATACACAAACACTTTGTTTAATGTGCAGTTACTGTAGTGCATTAGGTATCAGGAGCTACTCTTTACATGCATAATGGTCATTTCTAAATATATTATTGTTAATATGAGTGTGGCATAAAATGTATAACCAAACAGTTACTGTTAGCCATTCATTTCTATAGCAATTTTTTGTTAAGTCTATAAAGGTTTCCAGAAACTATATATTCAAACTTATTGTAAAGTGTTGCTGGGCTACTCACAGCTAGTTTCTTGATTTGCACATGTGCTATTTAAATTATGCAAAATAATAAATTAAGTGCTGAAATGCATTTAGGATGCAATCACATTAATTTTGTCTCACTGACATTCAATTTCATTGTGTCATTTAAAAATATATATATATATATTTTAATGTCATGCTAAAGTGTCACTAAAGCACTAAAGAATTAGACTGTGCGTAAATATTTCATTATGAACATACTCAGCTTTTTAGTGCTTTTTTAATTTTAGACATTTTAATTAAAGCAACAAATTCTGTGGGAAAATGCAAAAGAAATTTACTTTAAAATATATTTTATACATTTTAATTGAAACGAAACAAATCAAATGGGAAAAAATGCACGAGACCCATATGTCCAAAATATTCTGATGAGCAGTACATATATATATATATATATGTATATAATGTATTGGGAGTTTTCTTGTTCACTTCTCGTGTATTTTTTTCTTGCAGGTGTAATTTTGTCAGCCTATTTATTTTTAGTCACTAGTTCTTGCATCTTGATCAGTTAAATTGCTGTCTGATTGGATATGCACATTTAATTTTACACTTGGCCATATTTATGTATCTCAGAAAAACACATATTAATGCAGTCTATAACCATGCTAAATGCAAATTCACTTAAAGAAATGATCTGTTGAACACTCTCATATAGAAAATAACATTTGAGTTTCCATCCATGTGTCTCGTCTGTGTTTGTTCACGCATGTGGATTGTATGCTGATGTAGTTTGTCCCATAAGGATCAAATATGGATTTAATATTCCGTCTCATAAAAACAGGACAATTCTATAAGGGACAGTTGACAATCGTACATAGAATGTGAGCTAGAAGAAGAGTATACAGAGAGATAAAGATAAAGAGCTCCCATGCCGTAGTGTGCGGACACACATGATCAGTGAAGCGTGTGCTCCAGTTAACTGATCAGAGCCTGAGAATTTAACTAAAGAGAGAGAGAAAAACAGAAGAATGCACTAGAACAAATCTCCAGATGTCATATTGTAAAGCTGTGAATACATAACGTTGTGACTGAATAATCACACAATTGACTACAATTATCCCATCGTTACATAATGCATCAATTTTATGTTATATTTTATTGGACTCGTTTCTATACATTCATTTAAAAAAATACAATTTATACATCGTAACTCATCAGAATTTAATCAATTTAATTCACATTAATATACCTATATATTATATTTTAAATATGTATATTTCTAATATAATCTAATATCATGTATATTATAAATATATTTTAAAACATAAATACAAATAGAGATTACAAATTACATTTAGTGTTACAAATAATGTATATAAATATATTTACAAATATCTTAATATAATTTACCCGACCCCATGTTTAAACATTTTTACTTTGTTAAATTCAAGGTTTGGGATTTCAAACCACAAACGGTCCTTCACCATCCAACTTTCACTTATGTATGTCTATGTCTGGTTGGTTTGGTTGGTTTTCTCTTTTTTCTGCACCCTAAGTGTCTTCATGTATATGAATCCTGCCTTATATTGCTTGTTTGATCTCGTTGCATGTATTGCAGGATGTGATGGTGGTAGGTGAGCCCACTCTGATGGGCGGGGAGTTTGGAGATGAGGACGAGCGTCTGATCACACGGCTAGAAAACACACAATACGATGCCACCAATGGCCTGGACGATGATGACGACTTCACAAGCTCGCCGGCGCTCGGCAACAACGGCCCCTGGAACAGCAAGCCGCCCACAGGACAAGAGAGCAAGCCAGAGAGTACGGCCTCGCAGCCCTCTCAGTAGGAGACAACCACCAGGGATGCGCTCTTTCTCTCTGACCTCACTTTTTACCCTCGATGATGTAAATCCCATGTCATGGTGTCAATGATGTCATCCATTTTCACCAGAAACTGATGGTTCCACTTCTTATTTCGGGTAACGTTTAAGAACTACACAGACCAATCTTTGGCAGCAATATTTGCTCACTGGATTTTTTCGAGATCATTTAGTTAGGCTTTAAAGCATCGCAAGAAATGTGACTTTTGGAGAAACTTGATTTTATCAGGGCTGAGTGAGCAACCTGAATGAACAGAGACCTGAATTTGGGACAACTTTAGCCCAATAATAAATGTAAAAAAAAAAGCTACCTGTCTCGCAGTTCATCACACATCTCCATAGCGACTCCAGCTGGCAACCACACTCAAGATCAACCAATCACTGAAGAGACGGTCATGTTGACTGTCTTCTCACTCGAGACTGGAACTGCTGAGGCATCCACTGAGACCAATCCCTGAACATTTGCATTTTTATTGGAAATTCATTTGGCTATTGTCTTTTTTCTCTCTGCTTTCAATTAAAAGTGAACCGCCTTGCATTCCTTCAACACAACTGACTATATTACTAAAGACAGCTTGCATTAAAAAAATAACATTGTCGGTTGCCATTTACAGATTGTACTTTAATTCAAAAATCCTATTTGATTTCTGAATCAGTGTTTTATTTCGATCATTTGTGATTTTTCTGTATTCTCCTTGTACTGTACCATCAAAATTAGGAGTTTATTTATGGACAGGCAAGCACATATGAAAAGCATATTTGTCCATCTTTCGCCTCTCTCCCTGTATTGACTTATTTTCATAATGGAATATGATATGTTTCTGCTTCTGCATGACATTTCGAAATCGGTAACATACTTATTTCCAGAATTTTGAGATTATGATGGACTTTGGTTATCAATTTAGAAGCACAGTAACCAGGGTTGTGACTTTGACCATAAAAATGCATTCTGCTTCATCTGATGTCAATGAACTCATCAGACCTTGATGTAAACGGCAGCTGTTTTGACGTTTACTATACTTGTTGTTTGACTTTTCTTTTTATCTGATAATAACAGATTTCATACTCAGGAATGAACACCATACTGAGAAATTAGAACACTGAATATAGCTTACTGTAAATCCAGTCACAAATATACTGTTCATTAGCTTTGTATGTGTTTACATGACATTCATGATGTCTAGCCTCACCCTACTTTTAACAGGAAAACAGCCTTTTAATCTAAAAATCATCATTCTAAAAAATTCAATGAATGCCCTTCTAGCAAATCATGTGATCAGGTTTATACAGCTTTATGTAATTTCCGTAGCTAGAGACACTTTTTTTTTACTACATTTTTTCATGTACTGTCCACAGGATTTGAAAACGTTTCCTAAAGGCCCATTAAGAGTTGCGGTGTGCTTTAATGATAAAAACAGTAATGATGATGATGACAAACAGACAAATATTTTTTTAATTAATCAGTTTCTTTGTTTCTGTGTTTTGTCATTACAAAACATATTTCCAAAACCAACAAAATGACAAGACACAATTTCAGCCCCCCACTGTTTAAACCTTGTATTACTGAAACTCTGCACAGTTTGTAAAATATTTAGCAGAGCTGTTTTTTGTGTCATATCCAAAGTCTTGTATGTATGCTTTGCCATTTTGTGTGCCAATAAATTGTGCTTACAAAACCTTTAGCCGTAATATTTCTGCCCTCTTTCTCAAGTTTTGCTTTGCACATTTCCAAGTCTCGATTGCATCACCCTGTGTTCAATATGATGCATAATTTTGTTGAAACACAGACGCTGCGTCCGAAATCGCTTACTTCCCTACTATATAGTACGTGAAAAACAGTATGCGAGGCGAGTAGTATGTCCGA
>JAUMHQ010000071.1:9758872-9769793 GCA_032361165.1 Enteromius paludinosus
TGTTTTAACGGTCGGGTAGTACGTTCGGCTTTAAATGTAGTACCTACTTAAGCAGTATGCGATTTCGGACGCAGCGTGACACTTAAATACATATACTAACGAGGACAGAACTAAGGACACCTGGGGAATCAACCAATATTCACATAGACACAGGAAATACCAAATATGGGCAAGGGCGGACACATGGGGAGCAAAACATACAGAAACTAAACACAAACTGACATTATTCCCCCCTCCCAGAAAGGTGCGTCCTCGCACCTCATCACATTCCAAGGGGAGGGGAGGCGGGTGTCCTGGCAACGGGGACGGAGCCGAATGTGGCGACAGGGAGCCGAAGAGCCAGGCTGACGACGAGGATCCGGAGAGCCAAGGCGGAACAGGTGGTGCTGGTGACCGACGCGGATGAGGGGATCCGGAAGGCGGAGGCGGAGTAAGAGAGGACCAAGGCGGAGCCTGACCGAGATGGAGGGACGGAAGGACGAGTTCAAGGGGGCGCTCTTGCAGCGTGAGTTCAAGGGCTGGAATCGGGAACGAGTCTCCTGGCCGTAAATCAGGAACTGAAATCAGGAACAGCTCTCCTGGCCGTAAATCAGGAACTGGATTCGGGATCGGCACTCCTGGCCGTAATCGAGGGGCTGGGATTGGCACTCCTGGCCGGGACTCTGGAACTGTGACTGTGATCAGCACTCCGAGATCTGGGGGCTGGAATCGGAACTCCCGGCTGTAAACTAGGGACTGGAATCGGGAAACTGCAGATCGGAATACGCGGGGATTAGAGCTGGCATGTCACACGGACTGGAATCTGCAGGGATCTGGATTTGCCTTTGGGAAGCTGGCACTGATTTGCCTCCATATGGCGACGCTTTTGGGAGCGGGTTCTGCCGAATGGCGAGGAGCGAGCTGGGCAATGGAGGATGGCCTCCTGGCCGTTGCTCGTGCAGAGCGGGAAGAGGAGTCTGTTTAGTCTTGCCACAATCTGTCTCTGAGCTCTTCAGGCAGTTCCTTTGACCTCATGATTCTCATTTGCTCTGACATGCATTGTGAACTGTAAGGTCTTATATAGTGTGTGCCTTTTCTAATTAATCCAATCAGTATAATCAAACACAGCTGGACTCAAATGAAGGTGTAGAGCCATCTCAAGGATGATCAGAAGAATTGGACAGCACCTGAGTTAAATATATAAGTGTCACAGCAAAGGGTCTGAATACTTAGGACAATGTGATATTTTTCTTTTTTAATAAATCTGCAAAAATTTTAACAATTCTGTGTTTTTCTGTCAATATGGGGTGCTGTGTGTACATTAATGAGCGAAAAAAGAACTTTTAGCAAATTGCTGCAATATGACAAAGAGTGAAACATTTTAAGGGGGTCTGTATACTTTCTGTACCCACTGTATATCTAAATATACAGATTAATACAAGCAAGATATGCATAATTTAAGTCAACTTAATATACAAAATAATACATAAATATATAGGTTTTTCATTTTTAATTTTCGACTAAAATCTACGTCAATATAGGCTAGCCTACTAAAAAAATACAATAAAATATATTTTGTAAAAAAAAAAAATAGAATTCAATATTTCTAAATTAGTTATGTATAGAATTTCTCCTTTAACCTGCATATTGTATTTTATCCCAACATTGTACTGTTTATCAACATCACGTGTGTGGTGTGATGACGCCACAGCGAAGATGGCGGATTCGCTGTGTGGCGGGATGTCAGATGAAAAAGATCCTGAAAATGACGATCACAAAGGGGTAAAATGCCCTTGGGCTGCTGCAGCCATATCGAGGAAGACAGACGTCTCTGGGTCGGCGGCGAAAATGACAGAAACTCTCGGATGTTATGAGAAGCCCGCCGTTAAAGATGAGCAGCACGAGCATTCAGGTGAGCTCGAGCATCTGACAACTGACCTTCGCCTTTGCTTCCAACGTGGCTTCAAGTTTAACTTAACTTAACTTAACTTACCTGGCTATACGAATGCATCTACCACTCTCTTTAATGTGGCCACATCTGAATTGTACAAAATGTTGTTTTGGCTAATATTCCGATAGCGTTCTTGCTAAGCAGTCGTTGAAACAAGCTTTAATTTTACGTTGTGTTCTTTTGTTGAATAGCAGGATGCATGTAACAAGTTATCTTATTGTACTCGAAATATCTCTCGCTGTCTCTTGGTCTAGTCTAAAGTGCTAATGGTGAGCCTGAGTGAGTCATCTCAGGTCTCGTTTCTGGTTGTGGTCCAAACATGGTGTTACATATCCAGAGAGAAATGTGCACTTAAAAGCTGACATCTCAAGCTGTTCCCCTATCTAGTATTTACCGTGAATCAGAAAGTACTGCAGTGAAAATCTAGGACAATGTTGAATCTTATATCTGTCAAAATACATTGCAGGAAATTGCAAAGGCATCTTGCTATCCACAACTCTGAAACTGTGTTGTAGTCTAGTGGTTGAGCCATTCGGTGGTTTTCAACTGCCTGAATATCAGTGTGACAGATGCAGAATACGCATAATACACACAAAAAAGTGAAGAAAAACAGTCAGAGGCAGTCAGCGTACAGATTTTTTAATTGTTCTATCAACTAAGTAATGTTTTCACCAAACATTGTAAGTTAAACACACCTTTAAAAAAATTTTTACTTTTGTATCCAAGTTTTGGACATTTGCATAACAGTGATTTTGAACCTTATTCAAACTTTACTTTAACTTTACACAAACTTTATATGTGTTGAAGGTTTTTCAGCAAACAGGAACATTATTGCAACCAAAATTCTATATAGAACTAAAATATTAGTTTATTCTTAATAACTAATATCATTGTCATCATAAGTTCCCAAATTGTTCAAGTGCACGATTAATGATCAAACAGCAAACTCAGTCAACAGCCTGTTAGCTGGAGTTTCACCACCGAACTTGACATTGCATTCTTGCTGTTTATTGTTTTAAACAGCTTATACTCATTAATAATTTATGTAGTGACTTTTTGTGTACATTTGATAGTTCAGTCAATATTTACAATAGAGTGTGTCTGACAAAATTGCTAACAAAACAGTTTAAATAAAAAAATAAAAAAAAAATGAATATATAATATATTGTTATGAATATGTTGTGATGTTTGTATGCTTGTCCTTTTTCAGTTTTTGCAGAAATGTCAAAAAGTCTTCGATCTGTCAAACACTTTAAGTGTTGGCTTATTAATTTAATAGCATTAAACACTTTCTTTTTTCCTGTCTACCCTGCAGACTCGGATGACTCTGATGGGCCGTCTCTGCTGAGGTTCATGTGTGCAGAGCTCACCAGGGGATATTTCCTGGAGCACAACGAGGCCAAGTACACTGAGCGGAGGGAGAGAGTGTACACCTGCATGAGGATCCCCAGAGAGCTGGAGAGGGTGAGTCCCACAATGCTCTTCCTTCTTTAACCTGTAACCTAAAGAAACACAAATTGTAAACTTTCAAATATTTTATTTTGTATTTAAACAGATTCTGTATTTTCTAACCAGAAAAGTGACCCATTTGAATAGAGGTCAACTGAAATGGGTTTTTCTTTGGCCAATGCTAAAATGTAGAAATCAGGGCAGCCGATGGCTGATATATGTTGCAGATATTTTTGGCCAATTTGTTTGTCTAGTTTTCTTTTTTTTTCCTGCCTTCAACTCATAAAAGAGAGCTTGAGAGTGCAAGATATATTCAGTAGTAGTCTAATTCGTAGAAATAATACATGGCTCAAAACTGAAACACCTTGTCAAAACCGTTCTGGAGCATGTTTTGTGGCTGTGTCAGTATTGATATTGTGACGAGCCGCCACAAATTACTTCCTGTATCATTTGTGGGATTGGCCGGTCAATCAATCAGTCGACCTCTACATGTGTATAAGGTCAAATCGGTGGGAAAATTTTTCATGCATTTAAAAATGCATGTATTGTTTGCATGAACGTTTTTGCATTAGGTTTTTTATGAGGACAATTCATAAGTATTAGAAACAAAAGAACCTTTAAGGTCTCCCATTGATTTTTCTCCTGGCTCTTTACTCTTTAGTAAAATAAGACCAGTATTTTTGCATCAATACTGGAAGTATTTTGTTATGTTTTGTAAAATATAAAATCATATTAAATACCTTTTTTTAATAGCAATGTTGTATTAGTTATGTGTTTATTTTATAATTTAAATAAAAATAAAATACGAAATATTCTGAATTATTTATTTATTGGTCCTTTTTTTTTATATTATACCTGACTCTTATTTTTAAGTTTATCCATACATTTAATAAATGAGCAGTAAGGCCACATCAGTCACATCATTTTACATTAGTTGTCAAGTCAATATATTTTATATATATCTAATATTATAAAATATTATATTATTATAGACCAAAATGCTCTAATTTTTATATTTTTTGATGTTATCAAAATAGCGTTTCAGATTAAAAAATATGAATCTGCCTAATAATATTGTGCCTCACTTTTCCTCAAAAGGTGTTGAGTTGTTGTATGCCACTAGATGGAGATATTGAGCTATCGAGGAAAACTACTAAGATTGGTCAAACTATATGCTTTTTTACTTTATTACTCTTGTAATATCAACGTGATGGTAATGATTCATATAATGGGCAGAATTGAAATATTAACATAGCATTTTTACATTGAGCTCGAGTCCTTAGGCTCACGCTCAGGTTTGTGTTGACAGCTGAGGTATGCGCACACAAAGACGGCTCTGTGACCCTGAAGGTGCTCCGCCCTTCAAACCGTAGAAAGACCTCAGCAAACTCCAAACAGTGAGACCACGCTTCAGTGCTGACCTGGAAACAGTTTGTTCATTATGTTTGCAATGTACAGGTGAGGGGCTAGATCTGGAACTAGCTTTTCCCGGTCAGTACAGATGGACTGAAGACCAAACAAGCCAGAAACAGCTTTGCTGTCATACTATCCTACATTTTTTGCATGCCTTTTCTGGAAATACCATCCAGTCTGTAAAAAGTTGTGGTGCGTACCTAAATAGACTTCCACGTTGATTCAGAATGATTGCTTTCAGCCCGTGTGTTCAGTCTGAGCAGGTAGGGCTTATGCTCTAATCATATTGCAGGGCTGATGGGTCCAGCTGATAAAACTGTCACTTGACCTATCACCCAGCTTGATTTTACGCTTGTAGATCTTGTGCATTTTATTGCTTTGGAAACTAAACTGCTGAACAAACGTTTAAGCTTCAGAATTTCTTGTAAAATGTTTTTGAAAGAAGTCTCATGCTCATTAAATTGTGAAATCACAATTTAAAATAGCTGTTTTCTATTTAAATACATTTTTAAAACTATTTATTTCTGTGATGGCAAAGCAAATTTCCAGCAGCCATTACTCTGAGTACTACTTCAGTGTCACATGATCCTTCAGAAATCATCATAATATGCTCATTTACTGTTCAAGAAATTCGTATCAATTATGAAAACTGTTGTGCTGCTGATTTTTTTTGTCAAAGGAAGTGTATTATTATTTATATTATATTATTTTGATATTATTTTGTGTATTATATTAAATTTTATTTTGCAGAAAGCTTACATCAAGTATAAAATATAATGTATTTTGTTTTAGATGCATACAAAGACAAATAAAAAAAATAAGGATGTATGATTCATTTTTATTATTATTTATAATTTAATAATAAATAAAGAATTATTATAAAAATAAAAGAAAACAGTATTCCAAAAAAGGCAAAGGTATGTTGATCCGTTTTTAGCGATCACAGTGTAGCATACATAGCTGTGCAGTTTCTGCTATTAAAACTGTAAAGAAGTTTGAATTATTTATTTATTTTAGGTTTTAAATATCTATTCTATACAAATATGCAGAATAACATTTTATGGGAATTTCTATGAAAATATTGCCTCTTATCTGAACTACAGAACTGCAGAAAAGCTCCTCATTGTTAAGCCCTGTCTTGATTTATCTTCCACTGCCTTTTATTTTCTTTGTCCTTTGTTGAGAGGGTTCTAGTGGTCTGTGTTCGTCTCCTAACAAGCTCTCTTTGTTTTATTGCTGCTGGTAAAAAAAAATTGTCCCTAAGGATTCACACTTGTCTCAGACTTAAAAGAGCCAGTTGCTTGCGGTGCATGTTAACGTTTTAATTTGTTCTTAATAGTCTTTCTCTGAAACCGAGGAGTGCCTCCTAAAGATGAAGAATATTTTAAGGTTACTGACTGCTGGCAGACATATTCAAAATCGCCTTCAACACATTACATGCCTCGGTGCGCTCAAGCATGTGAAGCATCAGGATTCAGGGCCAAGGGCTTTCTTAATATGATGTCACAGTTATTTCTGTATAACTCTACTGACCGCAATGAAAAACAAATGAACTTCTGCTTTACATATTTCACATCTGTGTTCAGGTGCTATTGTCTCTGTTTGTGTCTTTCTGTAGTTGATGATCTTCGGGATCTTCTTGTGTCTGGATGCCTTTCTGTATGTGTTCACCCTGCTGCCCCTGAGAACTTTACTGGCCTTCCTGAGGTTGCTGACGATACCCTGCTGCGGCCTTGGGTAACGCATAATACTCATTAAATATATCTCTCTTAAAAATAGGATACACTGGCATTCAAAACTTTGGGGATTTTTTTATGCTAACAAAGGCTGCAAAAATACAGTAAAAGCCATAATAGTGTGAAATATTATTTCAATATATAATAGCCGATTTCTAATTAAATTTTTTTATTTTTTCTGTCTAAGGACTTTTCACTTCCAGTCATCCTGGCAGCTGAAAATTTGATTAAAATGTAGCCGGGTACACACTGTGCTGAGACTAATTGTGCTACGTGTTAAATTTTTATTACAAAGGAGAACAAGAAAGACATTTAGTTAAATAGGTTGATCCTATCTTACCTCCACGATACTCAACATAGTGTTTCTATTACATTATGATCATACCATGGAAAGGACCTCAAGCTTGCATTGAAGTCAGTGACCTTGGTTGCCCTAACCACAACTTACTTGTGGCACACGACTCTTGCCATGCTTTTGTCGTCTTTCATGAACAACATTGCTAACATTACTGAGTTTGTGCAATATACTTTACATGTAAATTAAGATGTCATAACATGTTTAACTAAAACTAAAACCATAATTTAGTTGTTCCAAACGTACATGTCACAAACGTAAAATATAGTTTGTCATTCACTCTTACCTAAGATGTTACCGAGGTGTTATCATGCAAACAATCTCAGTGTTAAAGAGTGCAGTATATACTTGACTTAGTAGCAAAGCCACAGGAGAAGAGTGTATTTGGCAGTGACCCTACTCTGCTCATTAGATATTTGTGAGCCCTCGTAATAGTTGAGATGCACTGTGAAACATTTTACGAAAAGATTGAGACCAGTCGAAGAATTCATATGGTTATAAAAATGAAATCTTCACATTCCGCTGAACACTGAACAAGTGTGTGTATTATTGACTTTTCCTTATAGCAGAGTACAGTATAATGCCTAACGTGTGCCTCTCCCTCCTCCCATCAGCGCTAATGTTTGTCCTTATTGCAGACGGAGCAGGTAGGATGCCTGCCTTCACCGTTTCAAACAATCCCATCCTTCATTCTGTTTGATCCATATGTTTTATATAACGAGCATGTCACTGAAGCATTTGCCAACCTGATAGAGTGTGCATGTTGCTGGCAGAGATAACTCTCTTTTAGCTTACAGTATGATGGTGCAGTAGTTTTAATTTGAACTCCGCTGCTGGCAAGTGAAGTGTTTGTGTTTCATGACTGTGTGTATCTGCCGCCAGCATGTCATAGAAGTGTTAAATTACACGCCATCCTGCTGAAAAAAAACCTGTTTAAACCAGCATTAGATGGTTTGCAGAATTCAGTTGCTCTATGCGATCTTGCAAAACATAGGGGTGCAGGACATGCACCAAATCAAAAACACGCGTTAAACCCCACCTCTTCTTGCCGATTGGTTGGCCGAAGTTTGTTTTTGTTGTGGTGCCCGAAGTGTTTCTTTTGGTATTACAGCCTCTGTGTTGTTTTTCGAGACCGGGTTTTTTCCCATTGTATTCAGAAGGCGCACAGCAAGACGATCAAGGGGTGATGCATACGGTTTGAGATAAAAATGAAATCGAGCTCAAATCCTGCAACATCGCATAGAGCACCTTTAAGCTGATTTACTGTAGCTTGTTGGCCAACTACTTTCCCAGCCTATCCAGCTGTCAAAAAAAAACAAAAAAACTAACTAGACTAGCTTGGTGACCATCCAAGACCAGCAAACCACTTCAGGCTGGTTTGCTCGCCTCTAGTGTATTTGGTGAGGATCTCCTAAGTCATAGCAGCTTTTCCCTTCGCTTTAATCACACTGCAAAGAGGTTTAACTGAATCCTTAGATCCATAGCTACACTTAAAGATTTTATTAATACCTCGTGGTCACATTTCCAGTTTCAAGAGATTATGTGCAGAAATATTCCTATTTAAATGTAATTGAAGAGCTTACACGTCACACTCATGTTTTGGTAAAATCTTGATCTAATTTACTGTTACCTTTTAGGACCCCTCATAATGAATAAGATCCTTGAAGTTCTATCTTAGTAGCCTTTTAGGACAGTTCATTTAAAACCATTCTGCATTGCAATGCTGCATCTCATTCCTTCAACATGAGTCAAGGATATAAAGGACAAAAGCTTTCTTACACACAAGCCTGGCACTTTAGCACAAGCAGAAGCTGCCACAGATGAAAGCAAATATCAGTGTGTGCTTACGGAGAGCCAGATTTCATATCCCAGCTGCCAACTTTGAGTATGATGCCACTTTATATTTAAAGCATTTACATATTTTAAATGTTTTAATTATACTAAAGTTTATTTTTATTTATATCTATGCTAGTTTATACTGATATTTAGAGTATTTATTTAGACTATGTATAGGGTAATATTTTAATTGATAGTTTTATTTAAAAAGGATCTTTTAAACTGATCTAGATTGACACATTTTATGGTCATTTCATCTAATAAATGCAGCTATTGTGCATACAAGAACATAGTGTATATATGGTTTTCTTTGACATTACCCTGGCAAAATTACATTTACTATTAATTTATTTTTGTACCGTTGGGAGTCTTACAATCATAATCGTTGTATGACAAAAAAAAAGCCCTGCTTCTTTCAGTGTTTTGTTTCAGTTCTCAGTCTTGCTGTTTTCCTCAGGATGTTTGTGTAGATTCCTCCTCGTGAGTGGGAGTGTGATGCCTCAAGTGAAAATGAAACATCCGTCTAGTTTTTCCATTTTTTTTTTTCTTTTTTTTTCCCACCCACACCCAAGAAGCAGGATCTGTGCACACCTCTGAATCACAGCTAAGCTCCTCAAATAATTCTGATACCTTCCCTTCATTAGTTTTCATCTGAAGGTGTCTTAACTGTGAACTGAGCAGAGTGTGATAGATGCCAGTGCTAAACGTGTTGGTGGTGGTGTTGTTTTTTTCTCATTGTCTGTTAAAGATCATACATCAAACATCTGCATGGGTTTTGAGTTGTTCCTTGATGTTATCTCTGGGTTTTTCTCCAGCTATGGGCATATTTGATCTTGTGATTTCTTCCTCCAGTTTATTTAGTCTTTTGGCATGTGCAGCTTTCAATGATAATTGATGCACACTAAACATTGAATATTTCACTCTGTGTTTGGGTCATTGAAGTTTTGAAAATGTAAAAAATTAACGTTTTTGATAATGGATTTCATTATTTCAAATCTGGGTCTTGAACAAAATTTTGAAACATAGCAATTGATAAGACCATTTTTTTATTTAGACATTCATATGTTAGTTCCTTGGCTGTAGTCGAAGAAATGCCCCTCTGTACATTTCTATGGTGTAAAAGAAAGCCTGTGCTTGTTTTGAAGTTGATGTGTGTAATCATTGCATTTGGCCTCATTTTGTAAACTCATAAATGTTATTTATAATTAATGTGTTCATTAAGCCTTTTCTGCAACTTGTTCTGACTCTACACTTCTGCCATGTGTTTGTGTTTATCAGTGGCTCTCGGTTCCTGCAGCCGGCTCAGGTGTGTGACCTGTTGAAAGGTTTGATAATGGTGCTCTGTTATTCCATGATGCACTATGTCGACTACGCCATGATGTACCACCTGATCCGTGGCCAGTCCGTCATCAAACTTTACATTATCTACAACATGCTGGAGGTATTAAACAGCCTTCACACTCATTTTTAGTTAGGCCTCCTGCATCATGTGATAAACGAATTTCTTTTACCCACTCTTGGTTTGTTTCAAATCAGTTTGCTTAACACAAAAGAACAATGTTCATGCATCGTTTCCATATAACATAAAGCACCATAGAGGTTTAGATGTACATCAGGCTGTGTGTTGACGTTTTAATTTTGGGTGAAGTAAATGTCTTGTGATTTCATCACTCAGGTGGCAGACCGTCTGTTCTCATCGTTTGGACAAGACATTCTCGATGCTCTCTACTGGACGGCCACT
This sequence comes from Enteromius paludinosus, assembly GCA_032361165.1. Lineage (NCBI taxonomy): Eukaryota > Metazoa > Chordata > Actinopteri > Cypriniformes > Cyprinidae > Enteromius > Enteromius paludinosus. The sequence continues at coordinate 9,769,333 of JAUMHQ010000071.1, forward strand.
GAACCAAAGTCACGAAAGAGAGCCCACATTGGAGTCATTCCCCATTTCTTCATGGCTGTCTTCTATGTCTGTATCCTTCTACGTCTCCAGTGCTTAGAATATAAGACATGTCATAATTTAGTGTGGGTATCATTGCTCTTTATTTCCATATTGATGTTGGGTTGGGTTTTTCATCAGCCCTGATCAAATGTCTCATCCAGTAAGAGTTTCTTGTCTGATTTCTTGTTTTTTCTTTCTTTTTCTTATAGAGATTTATTATAAATTATTAGGGATGTAATGGTATCAAAACTTCACGGTACAGTAATACCTCGGTATGAATGGCACGGTATGGTATTTATTGAATTATTTACATAAACAAAACTAGTTATGAGGCTCAAAAAAGTGCATGAACACTGAACATATCAATGGCACACACATTAGCCATCTATCTGTAAACTTTCAAACAGGAACTTCAATTTTAA
>JAUMHQ010000071.1:9775974-9786021 GCA_032361165.1 Enteromius paludinosus
AGGTAACACCAGTTTTGATTATTCAGTATTTCTTACATTCTGTCGCCGTTTCTCAAACTCTTGTGATGCATATATTTTGTGCCGAGGGACTTTTCAAATAATAATGTTTCTCATTTGTTTTGCTTCTTTTTAGCTGAACCTAAAGCGCAGCGACCCTCCACCTCCATCACCAAGCAGCCGAGCCCAAGAGCGAAGCCTTTTCCCCCGGCTCCACCTCCTGTAACTGAGGTGACCAGTGATCCGCCCCCAGACTCTCCTCCTAAACAAGAGGAGAGCAGTAGTGAGACGCCACAATCTACTGAACTTAAACACAGAACCACCAAAAAAGATCTATTGGAGATCGACCGCTTCACAATATGCGGCAACCGAATCGGGTGAACATTAACCCCATCACCATAGTAACTGCTCAGGAACGAAAGTGGAGAAGACTCAGAGTCTGAGTCTGAAATAATTGCAGGCTTTTCGAGTGAGTTCTTCAGAAGTGGCCGTTTAACTCTTAACTGGAAAATGACTCGTTTTGCCGTCCTCTCTGCTTCCATTTCTGTGGAATTTTTACCAAAGGAAGCAGATCTTTTGAGCAAATTGTTTCAGATCAAAACAGGGAATCTGTTCACCTGTGGCAGCCTGGCATATCACATGACCTAGAATCTAGTATACGTTGCTTTAGGATATATTTGTCTTGATTTTATCAAAAAATCTTGCCATGAACTTCTTACAAGCCAGACCTTGTTTCTTTAAGTGGATACTAAAACCCATCAATTAAATAAATCTTGAAACAAGCAACTGAGCAGTTTACAACTGATGCATACAAACACATAAAGTTGTAAATATTCACGCACTTTTGGCTTAGAATTACATGCTAAACGGGTTTGCCAATAATGCTGCCATTAGAACTGATTAGTCTGGCTAATATGTTTTTAGCACTTGCAAATGAATTATTAGTTTCAGTTAAAGTCTGTACTGTAGCAGATACATTTCTTTAAAACACTTGACTCAGAAAGCGAAGGTTTAGCTAATCTAATGCCAGGCTGCTTGATAATTGAGCTCTGTATAATATATACGTGGTGCCAATCCAGCTGACTTAACTTTGCACTGATCTACCACATTGTCTTAAGCTGTACAGAGTACGTTTTGTGTTAATAAGTATAAAAGTTTTCACCAGCTATGAAATAACCATTTCATATGAAGTGTAACAAAAGGAGTGTTTTTTGAATGCACCTTGTTAGTGTATTTTGAAATTCAAATAATCTGTGACCAATCCTGAGAGACTATTGTTTGAGATGATATCTTTTGTTGTTTTAAATGTAATTAAATTATTATCCCGTGATCAATAGCTCAGTCGTGTTTATACCGTTTTATAATGTTGCTTGGAAGGTGAGGAAAGTTGAATGTCAATCTAAGTCTGCACAGCCTTTGTCTAGAATTTACCTCCAGTATAGTCATGAGGTGCAGAGGCACCAAGTGACTTGAAAATAGATATTTGCGTCATTCTCTTTCGACTAAAAATGTTTTTTGCTACGTGCTCCTGCCATGATCTGAAGTGTGCATGATTTGCATTTCAGTAAATTGTATTTATGTATATCCTTGTAAAAATCAAATGACTATTTTTGGAGATATTATTCTGAGCAGGGTTGCACAGGTCGTTGTCCTCATGCTGTGTTTGCATTTTTTGTTTTTAAAATGCACCATAATGCTAAAAAGTAAGTTTCATATGTAAATGTTGAAGACTAAACTATTTGTTTTTATGTAATTCCATCCCTGTTTTTGGGACAGCAAATAAACATTTTGTAATATGTGCCATGTGTTTTATTTTACATGAGTTTATAAAGTTTATGGTGCTGTGACTGGGCTTCATATTGTCAGTATTTTGCAGTTTTTATACACCTTGTAGTTTTATCAGTCAGAATGCATTCTCCATTGTATGCTGTGGTATTAAACTGCACCCACGTATCTGACAGCCTGAGACAGTAATCTGCCACTTTGTGACCTTTTCTCCTTCGGAATTCACCGCCGGTGATGGACGGCTAGTAAATCCGCCCTCAGCCGCCTCCATGTCTTTTTCCATGTGTGCATGAGGTAATGTTTACCTCCCCTACACCCACCACAAACCTCACTGTCCTTCTCCATCAGGGAGCAGGCACTTATACTTGACGCAAAGACATACAGTCTCATACAGAACCGAGCAATACAGGTTGTTTCTAAGGAACTGTAAGGCCATTCAGAATATAAAAAAAAATCTTAAGTAAAATTCCAACAGTAGATATCCTTAATGGTGTTTTATCTCAATGTATTTGTGTTGTTGTGAGTTTTTTGCAGGACTAACCAGTGTGGTTGCCCCCTGATGTGACCGTGGTAATCTGTTATCGCCCTGCTTGCCATGTCGGAAAATAATAATTTCTTGTCCAAACAGGCCGGCCAGGGTTTTGACACTGTTGGATTTTGTCTTTGTTCAGCAATGTCTGACTCACAGAACATCCTGCAGCCATTGCATTCTTCACAGAATCCTTTAATCCACAGCTAGAAAGAAAATTTAATCAAGTGAAGTCTGCTCTGATATCATGCACACACCACATTCTGAACCTGCCTCACATTCTTTATGAATTAAGCAGTTGTTTCCCAGAATATAGTGAAGGAATAACATGCCTGGTTTAAGAATTAAAGGACCTTTGCTGTAGATAGACTTCCATTGGCCTTATGGACTGGTTATCGATGATAACTGTAATGTCTGATTAAATTAGACTTGATGACGTTAGCGCAATAAAGAGTATATGTACTTAAGCTGTGCATGTGAACGAAATACCAAAAGTGCTTTGTGTTCTTGTTTGTTTTAGTGTTTTTGATGTCTTAATAAAATCAAATGAGTCATGTTGTAAGAGATGTGTGCCCACTCAGTGTGTGAGCTTGTTGGCTAATGCATGAAAAGCTGAACGAGTACATAAAATCCAAAATTTTGAACTGAAAATCCTCACTGTGTGTTGCTTATTTAATAGCATCTCCAACATATTCTCCCCTGCTGCGTCTTGCATAACGGTTTCATTAGGGGTTATTTTGTTTGTTTGTTTTTTGCGGTAGCCTAAGGTTCATATATTCGTCAACATTCGTCACTTGTTACTTAGTTTGAAAACGCTCTGCCAATAAAATATTTTTATCAGGTTATGTGTTTGAATTAAAAATGAGTCATTATGGACAAAATGAATAAAATCAGTCACATTTTCAACGGTCTTCAAAATCAGTGTCTGAAAGTGGTAAAGTGAATGATTGAGAACAGCTTCTCAGATAAATCACCTCGTGTCTCATCTGCCGCCGGCAGGCGGAGCACCGAGCTCCGGAGAGGAGACCGTTAACACACGGGGAGGGGATGCGCACGCAGTACCTACACCTCAGTGGTTCGCGCTCATCAGCCGCGTTATTATCGCGGGGCATCTGACTAACCGGCCGCACCGTGAACCTGCTGGAGCCGCTCGCCGCGGGGGACCATGATCAACATGAATCGCTCTTCGGACAGCAGGACTTGAGAAATCACCGAAACTGTCCCTCATAGCGCACCCAGAATTTCCTCCACTTCTATCACCTGGAATTGCTTCAGCACCAGAACTAATCATGCTGTGGAAAACGGGACTGATTTTTCTGTGCTGGAGCTTGACGTCCGGGGAACTCCAGGACAGGCAGTCCGGTACTCCTGCTGCTCCAGCGCGGACAACTTTGGATTTCGGCTTCGTCCCCTCCGGAGTTTACGATACTGTCGCCTATTACGAGCCTGGGGCAATTGGGATTTTATTTAACATGATGCAGGCTTTCCTCTATGTGGTTCAGCCCAACCCGTTTCCTGAAGGTGAGCTCAGTCTTGTCATGTTCCTGAACTTCTGAGCACATTTCCCTACTCTTGATTAATAATTTGATTCGGGTTATTTTATACACTCCAGTGTTTGCAGTTTCTCATATTATGAGCAGGTAGATGCTTCAGGTGCGAGAGGTGCCACTGTGAAGCATTGGTGGAGGGTTAGAAGGTGTGAGGGGTTGAATACGGTGGGTCTCTTGTATTCTCCACCTCCTATTATTTGGAAAATCTCAAGATTAGGATTGTGACCCGGTGAGTCACTGTCCTAATGAGCTAAATCGCTAATCTGGAATGCCATATGTTGCTGTTCTTGTATTTTCCAGCCTGCCACAGGTGGATATAACCCGGTTCCTGGAGGAATCCCAACCATACAGACACTTTTTTTCAGATTGTGGAGAACTTTAATAAAGAACTGAGTTGCATCAGGTGTTTGATTAGGTAGACATCCAAAAATGTGTACTATTGGTGGTCCTCTAGGTTCGAGGTTGGGAACAGCTGAGATTTTGCTGTTGTACTTCTCTCATACATTCTGCTGTGTATATTCTTCTGTTTCCAATGGTTATAAATCCTTTGTTTTTTTTGCAGCTTGCTCATTTCTCATCTTGTGATGATCCCCCTCTGGCAGTAGGTCTAAATCATCCGTGCATTTGTCTTCTGAACGCATGCGACACTGACAGTGTTTTGCTTTCTTTTCTCCCCTTTTTTTCCTTCTTCATTCTCAAATAAAAATAGCCACAGCTGTAGCCTTTCAGCAAATTAATTAGAATGATAAAAGCTCTCTGACAGGCTTCCAGTATGATAATTCTGCCCACTGCATTTGATTTGCAAGAAGGAGACAGCTGCGACAGTCTCGCCATAACTCAGATTGTGCTTGAATTGTTCTCTGGAACTACATATGTTTGTGCCAGTCCTGGAAGTCATCTCATAGCATAGATTTTTCAGGCCGCTTTCCGTGAACTGATTTAAGAAGTCTGGTCAGCCATGCTCAAATCCTTTGATCCTTAAATCTGAAGGGATTTCACTTTGACAAGTGAAAGTATGGACACTGGTGTGTGATGGTAACCCCCTGTCTCCATCAAAAGAAACAGTGTCTTTAACTACTCATTAGATCAAAGCTCACTGGGGGACGATGGTTCAGTAATAGACTATTAATTGCTCGTTTTGAAGGTCTGTAGTTTCACAGAGTTATATTGCCAGGAAATATATTAGACAGCACTTAGGAGCTCTTTGTTTTCAGACACTAACTTGGCTGTCCTGGCGGACACCTTTGGTCTATCTCTGTTATCCAAGCTTCCGGCAGAATCTCATTTTGCTTCTCAAAGCAAATTTTTGTGTGTGTTTTTTTTAAGGACAGATTTCTCCCATCAGCCACAAATATTCATGCTCCAAAATCGCACCATTGGTTGAGGTTTGTTTTATATAATGTTTTATATAATGGATTACCTTTTTAGTTATTTACATAATAAGTAAGGATAGGATAAAGTATTTTATAACATACACTAGCATTCAAAGTTCTGAGTGAGTATTTCAATAATGATTCTATTCAGCTAGAATGCACTCCCTAGTGAAAAATGAATCAACTTAAAACCTCTTCAGCTCTGCACCCCTCTCTGACCCTCCCCGGACCTGCCGTATTGTAATATGAACGTCCTCAAGGTTCATCTACTAGCAATCCAGGTGATGAACTGACTCAGTCCATCTGAGGAAGACATATGCAGTGGAAGCAGTTGCCAGGGCGACATAACTGTATCCTAGCAAGTTTCTCCCATTGCCCTACATATGTCTGAATGCTGTAGTGTTAAATGAGGAGCGGGTATCCAGTGCTTTCGGAGAGAAGTCCAGTGGTTTAGTGAATCTTAATAGATCCTTGTTTTAAGCACAACTAAGACTGTTATACAGATGTTAATGCCTGGAAGTTGGTGAAAGTCGAGAGATTTTGAATGTTGTTTAATTTAATATAGTGTAAGTGCAATTTTAATGTAAACTTTAACACCATAAGTCTGATATCCATGTCTGCAACATTGAATGGGTTTAGATCCATTCCAGCAGGGCTACTGAAGGATGGAGCACTAGTGTTGATCGCAGATGGCATCCTGAGTGGCATATCTGTGGGCTGCCAGCTTGCTATGCTCCCCTTTGCTCCTCTGCATCTCTAGAGACGGCTACGCCACAATGAGGTTGAGGGGATATGAGAAATTCCACTTCTTCCTCTCTCTTTTGCTCAGTTTTTCCTCTTTCCTTACCCCAGTTATCTCACTCTTGACCTCCATTCTTTCTCTTCCTTGACTCTACTCAGCAAGCCCTCTCTTACATATTCATGTCTAAAACTCCTCAAAGGAGTTATATTTAAAGGCTGGTGCTGTTATTTTTAGAGGTGACTTTAAATAGCATAAAATTTGTTCAGTTCTGATGTGCAACTTGTGACTTGAACATGAATCCACTACACATGAATAGAAGGATATTCAAAATAAGAATTTAGTAAATAAACCATATCCTTACATAAAAAATGCACTGTAATGTAGCTGTGTCCCAGGAAATGGATGCTATTTTATGTGCAGCTGTGAAATACCTTGCACATGTTTGAATGCAGTTAGTATTATTGATGTTTGAGGAGGAAGCTGGAGATGTTGGGAGTGTGTGATTAGTCTTGCTGTAGAACGCTCACGTGTTCTCATGACTTCAGCATGACTGTGGTGCTCCTGGGTCTGGCACATGTCGCTGGAGTTCCTGGGGCATCTTCAGTCCAACATGAGCTCCAGTAAGCCCAGTGCCCAGCTGTCAGCATTATCAAAATAAGCGGACATACTAATATTATTCTAGTAATATTCTTAATGAAACATTTATCGTGCCAAGTAATATGTTCGTGATACTCTTGTGTTGAGTTTTGACTATTTCTTGAAGAGTTGTGGTTATCAGTAGCACACTGGATATAAGTCAATTTTAGGCTTTTTATTGATTGGTTGGTTGGTAGGACATGCGCGTCTTGTCATTAAAGCTGGTTATTAGCAATAATTATAACTACGGCGCTGTGTATTAAATGCCGCTCCATCTGAAAACAGGTGATGATGATTTATTACTAACTAACGACATATATCGTAATTTTTGAAAATCTTAATTACATTTAAAAAATGTTTTGATTAATTTTTTTAGAAGCGTTTCCAACTTTTAGTTTTGTTCTTTTTTTTAACATATTGAGACACAATTATATATAGAAATTTAGTATTGGTCAACAATGGTAATGTAATATTGTCCTTTGTAACAGCCATAACATGAAAGCAACTATCAGCTTATTATAGCGGACACAAATATTATTAACACTATATGGGCAATTTTTAATTTTCATATTTTATAGTGCTGTCAAATGATTAATCATGATTAATCGCATACAAAATAAAAGTTTTTCTTTACATTATAAATATACACAGTATATACAAATATATTAAGTATATATTATTAGACACATGCATGTATATATTTGATGAAAATATGTTTATATATTAAATATATTTAAATATAATATAAAATATAAGAAAATAAATATCTAAATGCATTTACATGTAAATATTCCAAATGATATACTGTACATGTGATATACGTACGTTTTGATATAAACATATTAAATAAACACAGCATAAACACATATTGTCACAATTTAGCAGATGATAAGAGGCGTTCGGGTTCAAATGCAGAAAGGGCTTTATTGGGCTCAGGGTCAAGACAGACAAGATCAAACACCGGCAGACTGAAACAATGTAGGCAGAGACAAAAGAGTAAATGTATTCCAAAGCAAGGGTCGATTACCAGACAAACAGAGTCCGAAGGAAGAAGCAATGCGTAGATCCGGGGACAGGCAGAGATCAGCAATGAGAAAATCGAAATGACAATACAAACTAGGAACAGGAACACCAATGAAATACAAAGATCAGGTGACGATATAATGAACTGTGACAATCACAAACACAGATGGGCTTTTATGCGACGGGAAGTTCAGGGACAAACAAGGTGGGCAACAGTTTCAACATAAAAGTCCTGACAGAGCAAACAGAGGTGAGAACACAGATTAATAATAAAAGTCCGGGAATGACAAGCAGAGACAAACACACACACACACAAGAAGTCCTGGGGCTGGAGAGCCATAAGCAGTCTCTAGCTGGCATCTCCAGCTGGGCGTGACACATATATTATGTCAAGCAAAACTTTTATTTTGGATGCGATTAATCGTTTGACAGCACTAATTTATTCACCTAGACTTTTTTTTTATGTGTATGTTTTGTTTTTTTTGTCAGATCTTTGCTTATGCATAAAATATTATAGTAAATAATAAATAGTGGGATAAAATATTAATATATTGAATTTGTACTGAATAAATAAATGAATATTATGCATGCAATTTTCTAAATTGTAATAATTAAATTTTTTTATTATTATTTTAAGTTTAAAACTAATATTAAATTTTTAATATTTAAATCACTTAATATTATTTATTTATTTTGTGTATATATATATAGGTATATATCTGTTTGTCACATTTAACCATTTTTAAACCCATTCTACATTTTTCCTCTCCAAATCAGCACAGAAAATGATTCCGTCTGGATGTACTAACAGCTTAACTGTGGTCCAGGCTTAGTTTTACAAGCATGTCACCCCAAAAGGGTTATTTTGCAGCATGTAGTCCCTTATCTGAGAGCTGGGCACTGCTGCTGATACGCTCCTGTCTGGATGTGCTTAAGCACTCCAGGGCTAGTAGCTGCTCTAAATCTTGCCCTCCTGTGCTGTAGATAGACACACACACCCCACACACACACTCAGTCACCTTTGGTGTGCTTTACCTAAGTTTCTTTGGCAGCTGATTCACAAGACCACTTTAAGAGGATTTCAAGCTGTTTGTGGCCATTGAGCCACGTTGACAGTCTGGCTAATAGACATATGTAGTGTGGGAATCTCCAAGACTTATTACATAATGATGACCAGGTCATACATGGTCATATGTTGGCTTCAGATACTAAATCATATCTGTCTTAAAGTGAAAGAACACTATAGCAACCATACCGAGCTATATGTCGACAATTATATTACAGAGAATAGTCATCATATTTGTCTTGCATTATAACTTGAACTGACTTACAATTACTAAAAATTACTAAAAATTACTTTAAGAAAAAGTCATAGCACAAATGCTTTTTAAAAATCCATAATTATGAGAAAATCTCATACTATTTGTTTAGAGATGCAGCTTGGTTCCATATTGTGTCATCGGTGCAATTTAAGTCATATATTAAGTATGTCTACGTTTCCAAATGTGTTGTTGTGTCGCTGTATTTGTTTAGCCCATTAGTGGTATTTGTGTAAGTGTTGATGGTAAGCCTCTCTGGAGAGCTGCAGATTTGTGCTGTCATAACTAAACGGTTTCTGCTGCTAATGTGATGGTCGCATTTACATTTAAACTCCAGTGAGCGTTTTCCACCGCTGCCTCATGTTAGCATGGCATTATGGGATGTCAGACGGCAAACCCTTCAGGTGTTCTGTTCTGCATCGTTGTGAAGAGGAAAGTAGGATTGCTGTACCCTCTGAATGAAATACTTATTTTTAGAAGAGCTACACACACACAGTTACTTTCTCTATCCAGCATGTTGTGTGGGTTAGATTTCTCTCTCTAGAGAGGGAAACAAAGGCCTAAACTGAGATAGAGTGAGAGAGAGCAATGAAAGACTGGCAGTGATCCTAAGCTATACGGCCCTTGATTATACAACCACTTTTAGCTAAGGCCATGAGGCTAGATGAAGAAGATTTTGGAAAGACTCCGACCATTCAGAATGCTGTTGTTCCATCCAACAGTGTTTTTTTTTTTTGTTGTTGTTGTTTTTTATAATTAGAGAAAAGAATAAAAGACATTGTCAAAATAGTCCATCTGGTTCAATCTGAATGTCATGAAGTGGCAGGAATACGTTTTGTACACAAAGAAAATAAGAAATATCTAACATTTTGCCTCCTCAACATTACATTAGCACCATTTTGGAGAATATCTATTAACGCAATATACGTACCCTTTTCTGTCAGCCATGATACTGTACACTTAATTGTTAAATAAAGATAAATATTATTTTTAGGTATGCTCATTTTAACCGTTTAAACTGTTAACCGACCGATTTGAAGTTTAACCGATTAATACAATCAGTTAAACGGTTTAAAAGGTCATTTTATTTATT
>JAUMHQ010000071.1:9786121-9804333 GCA_032361165.1 Enteromius paludinosus
TGTCGGTTAATGAAGGTTTGATGAAAGAACTCGCACCTCGATTGGACTCCTGTCATGTCAGAAAGTGGTAAGACTTATTATTTTTAACTTGTCACAGGTGCTTATCCTTTGAATTCAATTCTCATTTTAAATAATGTTGTCAGTTAACGGTTAATAATCGGTGAATGAGCGTCGCTTGTCGGTTACGAGAAATAACCGAAATGAGCATCCATAATTATTTTCTTTGCATACAAAAAAGTATTCTCGTCGCTTGGTAACATTCAGATTGCACCACTGATGGCAGATGGACTATTCTGATGATGCCTTCTGGACCTTCACAGTGTTATTTACATGGCAGTCAAAAGGACAGTCACAAATATCTTCTGAAGAGAAATGAAGCTTTTACGGGTTTGGAACGACATGGGGTAGGGGATTAATGACAAAAGTTTCATTTTGGGGTGGAGTAACCCTTTAAAGAGGTGAAGAACACAAGTATAAATAATTCTTATGATGAAGAAATAATATATTTTTTAAACTAATAACTCTTTTATGGATTGGCTTTTTTTTAGTTCCAAATTAAAATCTGAAAATATTGATGTGCATTCAATTCTTTCTTACTGCTTTTTCATTCATCATTTTAGTGCTTTCTGTCACATGTGGGTTTGAGTCAGATAGAGTTTGAATGGCTCTATCCATCAACAACAGTCTCTTTGCAAAGTGACAGATTTACAAACCATTCTGTGCTGAAATGTGCTCAAACTGTTTAGGACAGATTGTACCAGTCAGAAACTCTGTTAAAAATAAAGTTTAACAGCTTTTTCCTAATGTTAGAATCCTCAGCAGCATGTGGGACCTCGCAAATATTTCACTTTTTCAATTTAGGAGTATCTAAATTTACTTCCTCTTTATTACCTGTTATCAATCTTAATTATCGCTGTGACTCTCTGGGCCAATGATCTGATCAATGGCCAATTGTTAATGCAAATTATATTTTGTTTTTAATGCCAGGAAACACTTTTTAACGGGTCTGTTCTGGATGGTCTGCATTCTGAAGTTAATCAAAGTACATTGAATTCTGTGTTTTTTCTTAGAAGATTTGATTCCTTGTGATATGACCCCTTTAACCAAAACTGAGGCAACAAATACTCCTTATGAGGTGACGTCGGCAAGGGTCCTTGGATAGATGGTTAACAGAAAGGAAGCGTGCTGGGATATTTCCAGGTAACATTAGAATGTCATGGGCATGAGGTCGGGGAGTTGCCGTGCTGTTGAAAGGGTGAGAGGTCACCTCAACTGGAAAAAGAGGAGAGGGTGGCTCTACACAGAGCTGTCACTAGGTCTTCTGGGAAAAACCAGCAGTTCTTTATGAGCAGGGAGAGATGGCTGATAGGATTATATACATTATAAGTGAGAGCGAAACTGGTGTACAAGAATGAGACAGAAAAGAAAAATGAGCAAATGTTATATGAGGAGAGATGCAAAAGAGAATGTGAAATGATAAGGGAACTATAAGAGAATTTGATATTCTAGCTGTTATTTTAGAGATGCTTCCTTCTCCTCATGTCCTGTATCAGTCACGTAGATTTCATGCAGTTTGGCAGAATAAAATTTCCTTATTCAGAAAATCAGTTGTACGTGGCAGAATCAGAACAAAGATTTTAAAAGACACATTACTGAAATACAATCAGTGAGTCTTTTCAGGATTTAATTCATAAAAAGTTTACAGGAACAGCATTTACTTGAAACAGAAATCTTTTGAAACATTATAAGGGTCTTTCCTGTCAGTTTTGATCGGTTTAATGTGTTCTTGCTGAATAAAAGTATTAATTTATTAAAAATGTACACTAACCCCAAACGTTTGAAAGGTCGAGGTGTGTACTTCATAGAGACAGTTGGCTGCTTCCCAAAATGCAGGTGATTTCTGTTTATACTCCTACACACATAAAATCTGTATCCATATATTTACACACACATTCATCTCTTCCATTAACTTTGATCTAATTTAGCTCTGCTTCAAGCATTCGTCCCATGTGGGCTGTAGTTAAGAGCATGCATTAGCGTATAATGTACAAATACTACGAATGTGGATGTTTCCTCATTAAAATTTATGCCTTGGCATATCTGCTTAAGATAAAAACACAGCGCATGAGAGAGACTGAGAGTAATTTAGATGTGACGTGCCTTGCTCGCATTTCCCAGCTGAAATTAGCCTCTTTGCAGCTTTTATCGTTTCGAGGCAGTTTCAGATAAATATATGTCAGTAGTCTATCACTCTTAATTAACAGTATTCTGTTGTTGAAAGTTTACACAGCAAAAAAGTGTTGTTCCTCAACATTTATTAGAATCAAAATGCCCGACTAGCATTGTGTCTTCCCGTTCTTGCTGTTTAATGAGAGTTTTAAATTGCAGAAATGTGTAATTAATTCAATCCAAACACAGACACACACATACAAACTAATCAGTATTAATCAGTAACACCTTCATGACCCTTATTTATCTTTATATCAGCTTTGCTGTGATCAGTAAGCTGATATTAAGCAGGGATTGTGTTTTCCTGATTCTGTGTGTCCATAGAAAGACTGCAGTAGACCAGGATTATAGACTCGGTTGCTACTGGTATACATTAACATAGTAAAGAAAATGACACTTGTAAGAACATTTCAGAGTTTAAGACCTAATTGTCTGATATTTAATGGGGGGGCAGAACAATTTTATACCTGATTATGGCTCAGATCTGGAGGATGTTGTCTAGGGTTTTTTTCCAAACAATTCAAGCCAATGGAAAACATCATAATCCAGGATTATGATATGAAGGGTGCACAAAAATAATCATATTTTTGATCACCGGCATAGTTTCTGCAACCTACTTCGTTAACCTTAAATATGGATCTAAAAATAATGCTAATACTATTTTTAAAAGAAGTATGCAAGTAGGTCACATAGTCTGGTCAGCTGACTCATAAATTAGTTTGTAAGGACATAAACATTGGGCGAGGAATGCGGGTGAGTTCAAGGTTATGATTGTTTTTGGAACACAATATATATAGTATAAATCAGCAGGCACCATTATGCTACTAAATCTCCTTATGTATTTCAACACATGGACACAAAATGATCTGGTTATTTACATGGTCTCTACTTATTTTTTTTTTTTTTTCTCACAGTGACTTAGACTGATTTTCCATACAACAACAAAAACACAAAAAAACTATGGAGAACAAAGTCATACTGGGTTCAAAGCAGCCTTAAGCTTCTCAATTAACCAGGGATGCTGTGTGAAGTTGAGCAAGGGTGTTTCCTTTCCACCCAGAAGCCATTGTTCTCTTAAAAAGTTACCAAAAGAAAGTAACAGAGGACAACTATGTTATTGTCCCTTAGGTCTCCCAGGGAACGTAAAAAGTGTGTATAGATGCACGCAAGCAAGACACATGCTGCAATAAGAAATGGAGCACATACAAGAAAGTTCAGTGGAAGAAGGCTGGAATAGGGAACTTCATTCCTGTCATTGCCTTTATAGCTTTATTCACTTTTACTGTACCTCTGATGAAAGATGCACTGACATTAAAATCCTGACTGAAATCAATACTGCAACCTGGTCTAATAAAAATACGTACCTCTGTGCACTTTTTTACGCAATATCACATTCGGTTGCACAGGCGATTCATTTGTAATACTGAATGTGTAGCTCGCCAGTGATCTACGGCTCTGTGTATTAACTGCCACTCCATTTGAAAACAGGTGATGGAGATTGTCACGACAGGCTCAAAGCCGTGACAAATCAGTGGAGGACAAAGTCGAGTTGGTTAGGTTGCAACGAAAAGTACTTATTAACATGAGTTAAAAAAAACAAAAACGCATAAAACACTAAATCAACATGAACATGATTTCAGTCGGACCATGATGTCAAGGCATCCGACAGAACCAAGTTTAACTCATGATGAAATCTAATTAAACAAACAAAACAAGAACTGGGAGCAGGCCACCCGACGCCAACACAGCCCCACCATTTATGGCAGGAAGACACTTGATGTGTCTTCTGGCCCGACCACTGGCCGGCCATAGTAGGGAGAACCGGAGACCCGTCACAAGGTCCAGTTTTACTGACTAGATACTCATAATTATCCCATATATTATCCGATACATATCGCACAGCCCTAGCCTTACTGCACATTTCACTACAGTTTCAAAGAGAAATGTGCTAAAACTCAAGTACGTGAACCCTGACATGTTTTATTACTTTGATGTAGATAAGTATTGCTGTGTTTTTATTACGTTAAAACTGATATAAAAATGCATTTGTTGATGCAACCATGTTATTTCAACTTCCTTTTATGCAGATTTGAACTTGAACTGAATCCCGAAGCGGAGATCCTTGCCTCTCGAGGACATCTCTGTACTCCGTGAACTACCGAACAAACCTACAGTCTAAGAAAACCCATAGATATGTAGCTAAATATGTCTGATGCTAACTTTTCAAAAGCATTTTTGTTCAAATCTCCCAGCATTTTAACACTGTTTTGAAGTCGCATGGTATTTAAGTAATTGTGCAAAAAATGTGGCTTTATTAATCCAAACTATAATTTTGTGTGAAAAGGAATAAAAGGTGTCTTTTGGAAACTGCAGGGATATGTACTTAATGGTACGTATTTCGTGTCTTGCTTAAAAAGTGCTCCCAGGTACGTTTATGCCATGGGACCAGATAGCATTAATGATACTCAAATTCTAGATTTAGTCTAAATAAATTCAGAATAAATGAGGCTTCGTTATAAAAATTAAGTAGAAGTTTTTAGTCTTTCTGCTTTTTTATTTGTGAGTGAAAATTTTTCTACACCATTTTATTGTTCATTATCAATAGTTTTAATTGCTACATGTGAATTTAAGCATGTATGTAATGTACAGTATGAAAAACCGATACTAATTTTGCAGAATCATAAGTGATAAGGGTAGTAGAAATGTAAATATAGGAGAAATAAGCATGAAAAATGTCATATCTAATATCAGCCAATAAGTAAAAAATATACAATACTGGCCAATAACCATTAGGCTATTGTACTGATATTTTACTGTGCAGTATGAACATTGTTACCTTTTCACTGCAACGGACAAAAGCAGTGACAATGTGAGGATATTCTATATCATGCATGTACATGAACTTATTTCATGCACACACACACACATGTTGGTTCTTGGGACTTTCCATAGGCGTAATGGTTTTTATACTGTACAAACTGTATGTGGTATTGCCCTACACCTACCCTACACCTAAACCTACCCCTTACAGGAAACTGTGTGCATTTTCAGATTCTCAAAAAACACCATTTAGTATGTTTTTTAAGCCTTTTGAATTACGGGGACACTGAAAATGTCTTCATAAATTACCTTCATATTGTAATACCCATGTCATACCCATGTAATTATACAAATTTGGGTCCTCATAAAACACATAAACCCGCACACACACGCACAAACTGCAAATATCAGAATACAGGGCAACTCAAATTGCTGTTCACATATTATTCTAAAGGCCCTGCTCTGTTGTAGTCTAAGCCTGTAGATGCTGTGAAGAGATTGGTGTGGTTTCCAACTGTAGCTTGATCTCACTCATGCATTTAATGCCATTTTTATTAATACTGGGCTTTGTAATTTTAGTTTTTTCTCTACTTGTTCCTTGTCCTTTTCTTCTTCTTTCGTCTTTCTTCAGGTTCCCCTCTCTATGCTAACTGGCTCCTTGGTTACGGCGGATCTTTTTGCTTTGTGTGCTTGAACAGATTGTTATTGTTAATGTTCAGGTACAGATTGTAACCCTCTGAGACTCTAACCAGACACCAGGGAGTAGATAAGAAAAGTCATGAACACTGGCTTCATGGAATTAAGGTGGTGAGAAGTGACACGCTCGTTCACTCATGTTAAATAGACAGCAGACGTCTCGAGGGATTCTGAAGCCTTGTGAATATTCCAAACACATCTGATCCTCTTCTCTGTGTGAAAGCTACAAGTGTGAAAAACCTCAGGCTAATGTCACCAAGTTGCAACTGAAGATCTTTAAATAATGGAGACACTAACGGCAGATGTTTACGTGACACAGCTCAGGCTAGTTGCTAGTGAAGGGTTTAGGATAGGGCTTGTTTTTGTGGTGCCATTGGCCAGTTAGTGGAGTCATGATAAAAGGTTTCTTTTTGGCTGAAAATAAGTGCAAAAATGTTGGAATTCAAACTGTGTGGCATTCGCTTTGACCAAATGAGCCATTTGTGAGTTCACCAAATTAGACCGTTTTTAATAAACCGCTGTTTTGTGCAAGCTGCTGTATGCTCTCTCCACCGTAGTATATAGGCCGCCTCTGCACCGAAGGGCTCAGGTGGAAGCAACTGTGATAAAGCAAGACAGACCATATCCAAATTTGCAAATGAGACTAGACATGTACCTCCATCTCTACGATTTGCTTTCACTGCAAGTACCTCAAAGAGAAGGAAGACAGGCATCTCAGATGAGCTGTCAGCATCCGAAACAGAGTGCCGGTTGAGTTGTGATGGTAATTACATCAATGTGTTGTTATAAGTAGTCTTCGGTTGGCTCTGCACACACTGTATAGATCAAATCTCATGAGATGAAATATGAAAGAGTGCATTTGTTTGTTGGAAGCAGTTGTCACCTTATACACCGAAAATTATTCAGTAAACTGTGACAGATCATACCCAAAAATTCTTTACGGTGCACTAAAAAGTCTGCAGACACTTGACTTGACTATGTTTTGCTAATGCAATCTTTTTACAAACGGACTAAGCTAAATTAAGCATTGCTTGGTGATTGGTTGGCCTAAATGATATAATTGTGTTTAACGACTGATAGCTTTCTATTAAGGTTATCTGACATTATTAAGATTAATTTGTTCTGACAGTTTAACTCTATTTTTTTATTTTATTGCTGAAGGTATCTGAATAAATTCTGGTTTGACTGTATATTGTGAACAATATGTGTACAGAAAAGGATTAAGCTATGTGCTGTAGTGTGAACATGATGCTGAAATATGTTATATTTCAACTCTTATCTTTGAGACTTAAAACTTGCAGTTTGGCATTATGTTAACAAGTGAATTTGGAACAATTAAAAAGGTTGGTGTTAGTAAGACTAAGTACACTATGATGTAAATCTGAATCATTTTAAGGAGTTCAAGGAAATCATTTTAATATGGTGATTTGCTGTTCATGAAACAATTACAATTATTAGCAACGCTGAAAAGCTGTGCTGCTTAATTTTGCGATATTTGCAAGAATCTTTGAATATAAAGTAAAAAAAAAGCATTTATTTAAATATGGCTTTTCTGTGACTTAATCAGTTTAATGCATACTTGTTGAATAAAATAAGACCTCTAACTATTAAACAGTGATACATGTTACTTAATCACTTTTCAAATGTACTGTATATATTGGAAATGTTTTTTATTCCAATAACTAGAATTTGTCCTGAATTTGTTCACGTTCTGAAAAGGCAGACTCATCTTTTAATGAATTTTGACATGTTGAGCTGAGTCATGTTTTAATATAGTTCTTACAGCAAGTTTAGCCAGCTTCTATGCCTCAGTCTGGTTGCTGAGCACCGATAGCTTTGTTTGTAAGAGACGTCTGGCAGTGCTAGCTCTCCGCGCATCTCCCTGAGGCTTTTGGCGCAGTAAACAGGATACAAGAGCAAAATGCAGAATGCCCTTGGAAATGTATCTCTCTGATATGCATTTTTTACAGTATAATCCTCTTATTCATGCAGTTCTCTTGGATGTCTGTTAGGGCTGTAAACCTTGTAATAATAGCAATGCCTCTCAGAAATGTTTGGTGACTTAGCAGACATTTGGGACATTCTTAACGCCGACTTAGTATTAGCCAAGTTTGTTCTAAAATTATTATTTTACTTCTCCATTTTGTCTTCCACAGGAATAATATCATGTTTGCAATTACAGTAAAATAATCAGAAATTCTAACTTTGAAACCCTACAGTGCTTCTATTTAATCAATTAAACCATAGCCTTTTGAAGTGTAAGCTATATCTCAACATACATGTATAGTGTTTTGTTTTTTTTTTGTCACTGCAACTACCCGAACACACACACAAACGATAGTGTATCCCTTATCAAAAAATATTTTTAACAAACAAAAATGTATTTAATATTTAACATTTTTTGGTTTACCCAACCACAAATAATTAGAATGCTTTTTTTATTACCCCGACCCACAGATTATCCATAGTGACGTTGAAATTTGTCTATGTCGATTGTGTGAGAAGAAAGCGTTTCATGCAAGATCTGGCATCCGAACAACCTTGGAATATATTCACGTGATTATTCATATATTGAGGTTAGGGCCATACAAATTAGAGTTTTACAGGAGGTGAATGTGGAACATATAAAATACGCCAAGTGGGATTTTTTTTAGAACAAGATTAAAATACAGGAAAATCTAAAAACAGGATCATAGTGGGATAGAATGGTAAAATACAGGAGAATCCCAGGAAAAACAAATACCCTCCGAAAAGTGATTGAGAGAGATTGTAGTCTAGTTACACCAACCACTTCAGGAGGTGCTTTCCAGACACAACTGGACAAGTTTAAACACATCTGACTGTTGAAGCTATGTGCAGAAAAATAATTGCCAAATACCTACTGGAACACGCTTCTCCACAGATATGGCCTGCCGGAGATGAGCATCTCTCTTTAGCAATCAGCTGCACAAACTTCCACAAGTGAAAGTCGCTGTTCAGCATCGCTCCCTGAAGCTCAAAATACAGTCGTCATTGTTGAAAGTGGTGAACTCTGAACTCTCAGCTGTGCTGTTGACGCTTTCTCAGCGGTTGCAGTCTTTGACCCTGAAATCAGCTCATGATAAATAGGATGCAGCGCATGGCTGTTGCTTTTGGTGATGTGAAACACATTTATGAGGCCAAGAGTAAATGGAACAGTTTAACAAATCAGATGACCATCTGATCAGAGAAAATGCAAGTGACAAGTGTAATAATAGCCCCTTTGAGTGCTGATTTGACATAGTTTTAAAATGTAATTTTGACCTCCAACCAAAAAGTGTGCAAAAAGTATTTTGATACTGTGCAAGATTTGTTTCCTCGTGAAATATCGCATTAGGAACCACCTCAAATGATCCGGTGCATGAGTGAACTTTCTAAAAGAATCAAACTGATTCATGAACAATTTCAGACCTTGCGAATGATGCATCGCTTGCCCTAATTGCTCAAAGAAATATATGACTTCATTAAAAATAAATCAGTATTTTCAGATATATGATGATGCCTAGGCGTGGGCGATATGACCAAAATCTGAACATATCTCACATATGAGTAGTTCTCTCTTTGCCTGATTAAAAATTACATGTTTTTAATAATGTTTACTAATTGCTATTAAGAGATGACAGTCTTTGAGTAAGAGGGCTTTAGTTATTATTTAGCCAGCTGCCTTCAGCTAGATAATAATTTAAACATTAGCAGAGCTAGCACATAAAATTTTCAGTGCATTCCTGGCATCAGATTGATCTTTATTGCCGTAGCCTGCTAACATATCATTCTTTCTATCATTTCAGCTATTTCATACAACATTTCAGAAGACTTGCGCCCCGAAAGGGCATTTGTAATCACTTTGTTTCTCTTGACAGATATTAGTCTTATTAGTCCTATACTGATGAGATGTAAAAACCCTTAGAGAGTTTCACGTCTCTGGCATGCCATGGTAATGTGAGGTGATGTGGCTTACAAATGTATTCAAGGCTGCTTATCTCCATAGCCACCTTCGGGAGATCTCATGATGAAATATTTATGAAGATACGTTTTTTTTTGCTTAAAAAAAAAAGAGTGGCATACTTCTGAGGAAATCTCTTTTTTTCTCTTCTGCGCTAGCAGAGAAACATCTCAAAAGCATAGTCGTGGGTGTGAGTGCATCCTGCTGGGAGGATGAGAGGAGGAAGGAACGAGTGCCGTGGAGGATGGAGACAAAATGGCAGCATCAAAGAGAAGTTTGCCCTGATGAAAGAATGTGATGCGTGCCATTACAAGAGTAGAATTACTACATGCTTATGTGATGTGCCACAAGGTGCCCTATTTTATTCAGGACACAAATTGGTCTAGAATGAAGTGGTTTTCAAAGGGAGGGATGCACTTCCTTTTATTCAAATGATCTGTGTTGTACTGTAACACACAAAATACAATGAAGTATGAACACCTTTCTTCTCCTCCTCCTCCTCCTTATGTTGTCTTCACTTATGTAGCACATACTTAAAAAATAAAGAATAAAATACTTCTGCTTCTCACACAGAGTTATTGTATGGCTTTATAAAACTTGGAATCGTGTGAAAGTCATGTTTCATATATATATACATATATATATTATATATAATTGAACCATGGCCTAATCCTGGCTTAGTCTAAGCCATGTCTGTGAAACCGGGCCTGTATTGGTATATAATAATACATATTTTTATGTTCTATATTTTTATATTTGAATTGCCTTTTTATCATTGATAATTGAATGCATTTAATTTTTTTTAATTTTTTTTGTACAGAAAAATATAATAGAACAAGAAAGGCCTACCAACAAAAAGTACTGCCAGCATTTTCATTGAGGAGCATGACAAAAAAATGAGAACCACTGCTATAAATAGTAGCGGGAAAGAGGAATGGAGCTATTGACATTAAGCAAACATCTTGATTATAGCTTAGTAAACATGACTATGATGTGCAGGAATTTGTGTCGGCACACAAGGCCTGTGGCGATCATTGCATGCCAGTGGATGAACAACAAACCCATATTGGACATGCGAAGACACAATCAGACGTTCATCGTTTACCGCATTTAATTCTGTCAGATTACTAACAAAGCCACTTTAGAGCAGCGCTCTGCTGTACATTTACTGTTACCCAGAGTCGAATCAAAGGGTGCTTTTTGTGCAATGCTGCAAATTCTGTCATTCATTATTTACCCTCACGTCATTCCAAACCTTGTAAGACCTTCGTTCATCTTTGGAACACAATAAAAAAAAATGTAATGAATTAAAAGAGCTCTCTGACCATACACAGATAGTAATGTAACTGACATATTCGAGGCCCATAAAGATGGTAAGGAGTAAAAAAAAAAAACTATTCAACATTTATTTTTCTTCCGTGTCAGTCTTCGAAAGTACCTTCACAAATGTACCTCAGAGCATGTGTGTGGTGAGTTGCCATCTTCGGGGTCACATGATCCTCATTTTAATATGCTGATTTGTGGCTAAAGAAACATTACTTATTATTATCAATGTAGAAAACCGTTGCACTGCTTTATAATTTGTGTCACATCTTTGATGCATTTATTTGAAATAAAATGTTTTGTAACATTATAAATCAGTTTTAATCAATACAGTGTATCCCTGTTGAGTAAAAGAATTGATAAAAAAAACTTACAGCTTTTGTCTTCACCTCAGGGTACCACTAGTAACCCCCAAGAAATGAAGCGAAAAGCAGTGTCCACTGAGTTGTGCTCTGCACTGGTATTTTGAGACCCTAAACGCCTTTGGCCCCTCTTTTGTTTACTGCTGAGCCCTGGAGTTTATTTACTTCCTGTTAGATGAATGAAAGCACAGCCAATCAAACCAGGTCAGAGAAACGAGAAGTACTCACAAAGGACCATGAGAAAATAGATCGGGCCTGAGAAACTGCCAGCAGTTTGTTTAGCCTTTATGAAGTTCTTGGACACTGTCTGAGTTCTGCTGCGGGTGGGATGGATGGAGGATAGGTGCAGAGTTTTCACTAAAAAGTATATATTCGGATGTTAATTATCTTTTCAACTAAAACACTTTACGTTTTGAGAGATGAATTGCTGATTCAGTCTGACTGAAGTGGGAAGTGGCTGCATCACATACAATTGGACTTTTCTTAACCTTGTTGTATCCCCAACGGTGTGTGCTGGTCGCGTCACCTCAAATCACAGTCTCTTGTTGAAAATAAAGACTTCCAGTTGTTTTGTCACTCCAGATTACTCCAAATGTTTTGTCACTGTCAGTGTGAACGCACCCGAAGAAGTCAACTGGCTTGTTGGGTAACAACTGGAAATGCTAGAGATAACATAAAGTGTACGCTTCTGTATGTGAGTGTGTTAAAGGCAAACTATAGAATGTGACGGCACCTATTGATCGGTGAAGAAGAGACATGCTTCAAACCCTCTCTTTTCTAATCAACTCATCTCTCTCTTCTCCACCTCTCCATGCTAATCTTTTTTTCTCCTCTCTGCACTCTTCATCCTTTTTTGTCCTCTCCTTTTTGCTGAGAATTGGAGTTTTCTGGAAGAGACAGCTGGAGGACTATGCCCCACTGATTCCTTACCCACAATCCAATCTGCCCACAGACCACTGAACTCCCTCGCTATATCTGTGGTAAAATGCTTTTTGCTTGCTAATTTTGAGGATATGCTTGACCAGCCTAAAATAATGAGGTATATTGTGGTTGTAGACAAATTTAAGATAAAAAAGCCCTTCTAAAATAATTAAAAGCAGTTCAGAATTAATTTTACATGTAGGACATGTAATAGATGTGTGTGTGTGTGTGTGTGTGTGTGTGTGTGTGTGTGTATATATATATATATATATATATGAGTGTACATATTATGGGTAATTATGACTTATTGTTTTGATATGAATATTTAATTATATATATTTTTTAAACTGCGCTTATCAAGTGTTTTTGTTGGGTTTTCCAATGTAAATGACTGGGGGCTGCAGATTTCTTTGAGAAAGTCATTCCTTCCTGTATAATTAATTCCTCATTGTTGGATATGATGCAAAAGTAAGGCAATCATGTACTGAAGGATTTTAATGAAGGCGTATTTCCTTGAATTAAGGTCATGCTAATTAACCAGGGACTTATAGGGACCAGCAAAATATAGCTAGACATGCTAATGCAGTGACTGGTGATGTTTTTTATGGTCACATAAGTGATCTGCTAAACTTTGCTGCTTCTGCCTGCCTTTGAAGATGAGTAGGCCTTCAAGACCCTTTGGATGTGTCTGTAGAAAATGCATGAAGCCAATTAGACCCATATTATTGTAAAAATAAAAGATTTGTTAGTACAGGTACAGTGGCGATTATTAAAAACATGTATTAGTTTTGTTTAGAGGCCTGAGTGTTTCAAAATAGCCTTATTGACTATTTCCTCAGAAGTAATAGCGACAATATGCTTATGAAAATTCTATCATTGCTGATTCTCTGCTACTCTTTAAAGGACTAAAAACCCTGCAATGCAGCAAATGGAGGATGTACAGCATCTTTTCCTTGTGATGTTTTCAACACACTACACTTCTAACAGAAGTGTGACCTGTACTATGAATGTGACACATTTCTGATTGAAACAGGACGTTTAATGAGAAACAATTTTAGGATGTGACTCTATGACAGGTTTGAGTAGAGTGTCTGTAAAATAAGAAGAGGTTCTGCATATTATATTGCAGTCTAGTTAGAATTCTCAAATGTATTTACCTGTATAGGGTCAGTTTAGTTACACTAATACAATATTAAATCACATCCCCGTCACGTTGTTGATATTCTGCTATCTCATATATGATGTATGTGCTCTGTTTTTGTGATGAGCTGAGCTGAGACTTCTTTCAGTGTTTTGGGATGTTTGTTGCTTGTGATGTTGTATCCAGGTGATTTGTACTGTATGTCGTATCGTGGTGGTTGTTAGACTGGTGCTATGGGAATGGAAAACCTGAACCTTCAGGATATACAGACAGTCATTTTCTGTGACGAGATCATCACCAAAGTCTCTTTAAGGTTTCCCAATCTGGGGTTTGTGAGTGGATGATATTAATGATGTTGACTTCCATATGGAAAGTCAATGGCTCCCGCCAACTTCTTTGTTTCCAACATTCTTCAAAATATCTTCATTGTGTTCAACAGAAGAAAGAAAAACAGTTCTGGAACTTGATAACAGATTTTTCATTTTTGGGTGAACTATCCCTTTAAGGCAAGTCAGTTCACTTTGCGATTCTCTTTAATGTAGTTAATGCTGATTCGTTAATAAATTAGCTGTGGCAAAAATGCTGATTACCGCTGTCATTTTCCATGAATCTGCTATGTTAGCAATTAAGCTAACGTTAACTAGATAAGTAACGTTTTGTTTTCAATAGTTTGTTGCATAGTTCACTGCAACCAACACACCAAAGCCGTTTCCCATGCATTGCTTTACTTGTGGCGACTTAATGTTAATATTAGCCACCCATCCTTGACATTCAGGTCCTGTGTCACACACATATTCACGCACAAGCCACAAAGATGCAAAGTTTCATTCAGTTGAAAAAAGTTGTTTCCACAGCATCTATTTTGTGTAGTAATCATAATTAATTTTTTTTCAGACGACATGTTGATCGGTATAATTTAACATTTTTGGTCTGTCACCACCCCTTTGTACTATCCCTGACTGAACATTTTCTCTCTTTTTAATTACAATGCACAGATTTTTATGCACCAGATAATTCTATTCAGTTCTAATAATATGAATTTGATTTGTCATTGCTTGTAATCCAAATGTTATATTTAATGCATTACAATGCAAGTTTTATCAGCACAGTCACACAGAAGCTCTCATACCCAACAAAACGCTGCTCAGACGCTTCCTGAGGAAACCTTGTGATGTCTGTTTGTATGAAGACAGCTAATATTTTCTCTGAAGATTGTGGTAATTATGATCGTGGAGGCAGCTGGGGGCTAAACACTGAACCCGTACTGAAGGGTTACGCTCATCCACAGTGGGCTCGTTGTTGGTGGGGGTTTTTTCAGCTGGATGTTGAATAACATTACGTAACCTGTTCTGACGTGGCGGCACTGTAAGAGGCCACAGCATGCTGACTTTGTTTTCTCCTGTCATTGCAGATCTCGTCATTAGAGTGGCAAAGGATAAATTCGGAGCCATACAATCCGAGTACCAGAAGGTAAGTGCATGTGACTGGGCCTACCTGAACCTCCATACGATTACGTGCTCCGCCACCGCAGTTAAGTTGCAGGGACATTGTCTCAGTGCATCTATTATGAAACAATATTTTAATTGCGTTTGAAAGCCAAGGAGAGAGCCTTGCCCTATTATGTGCTTATTCTGAAAGAGCTGTTAATTGCTTTTGGCAATATAGCCTGTAGTAAACAGAGGAAGAAACTATTTGTTGCCTTTTAATTATAGAGTTTAATTAAACAACAGCTCTTCCTTTGAAGCTTCAGCATCTTACTCCTGGGAACAAACAAACATATGGGGTAAAACTTAATGAATCAGTTTCACAGATATTTCTTGTGATGGTTTGAGGAAATGTGAGAGATACACAACCACTTCCAAAAAAAAGGCCCTTATTTTATATTATATTTACGGCCGGGACTTTAACGAGTTAATTTAGATGAATTAATTACACAAAAATAACACGTACATTTTTTAACGCATTTTAATCACACTTATTTTGCTTATTTTTGTTTTTAATCGAGTCCAAGCCCTAATTATATTATATTACAGTTTTGTGGTAAGTTACGTAATTTTTTTATGAAATTAATACTTTTTATTGACCAAGGACACATGATCAAAAGTGATATTTAAAACTCAGCTTTGCCATTACATAAATGAATTACATTTTCGACTATATTAGAAACATTTATTTAAATTTTTACTGATTAAAAAAAGACAGTTTTGATAAATAAATGACACTTAATAAATATACCAACCTCAAACTATATATGCAGTATTTACAGGTATAATTTAATTTAGTATATTTTTATAACAAAGGATCATCACTTAATTTAGTCATTTAAGTTTAAGCTTAAAATTCGTAAGGATGAAGAACAATGATTTAAAAATTTTAAAACCATTCTATAATCATTTTCACTCATTCCTTTCAGTTTAATTTTGTTTTGCCCCTTAAACACTTAAGAATATGGAGAACTAGATAATTCATTTCATTTATTTTTTCAATTCACTCAATATGTGAGATGTTAAAATGATGACAAGTGTTCTTCCTAGTTCTTAAGTGATTTTATTTGCCATTTGTTTGACTGTTGATTTGATTTTGCTTACCATCTGTTCTGTATTTTTTATCTGTTTTTGCTGCTCTGCATGCCTATCATCATCTGGCACCTCCCAGCCAGAAAACATTGTTCTGACGCTACAGGTAATGTGTGTATCCTGTTAGAAGTGTCAAGGGCCAAACCAGACCCAAATCTGACCACACTCATTTCTTAGTTGCACCTAACCTGTTCGAAGTCCAGTCATTCATGTATGTTTTAGTGTTACTCTCCAGTCCAACATTGATTTAAATTATCTTGATTAACATTTCACTTTTAGTATAGTTTTAAATCTATGCTCAATATTTTCATCCTGTTTTAAAAGGTATTACGTTTCTCTTTCATCTCTGTAATTGGAAAGATAACACAAATTTACAAATTTTAAGCTCTCTGCAATTTTTAGCTCAGCCATGACCTAGTAAGAGGAGTGTAACTGCGCTAACAGGGATGATGTTGTCCCTAGATGGACCCATCCAAAGTTTAAATATGCTGATAGGAGAGAACCACATCAGTCAGTGAGAGGGAATGAGTAGTTCGTTATAGTGAAATGGTCAATAACCTCATGCCCTACTAAGTGCTGTATGTGTGAATCCGTCACAAAAGTCTTAGCTGCTAAGCTTTTGTGTCATTTCAAACAAAGCCTTCAGATTTCTTACTTGCATAAGGGGGAAATGAGCTTTTAAAACCACTTTTAGAGAATCTTAAATACGGAAAGGCTCTACCCTTGAGGAGAAGCGAGGGTATTCGGTGACAGACAAAGCCTTTGGTTTATTCAACGGATTAAGCTTATCCAGGAGGACAGCCCTGCTCATTCAGGAGTGTCCGTAATGCCACGGGACGTGTGCAATTGGATTCAGTGACAACATATGGAAAAAGCGTTTAACATTATTCCATCATGTTACATACAGCATGGAAATGTTGCAGAGCACGGTTTAATTTCCCTCACTTCGAAAGCCTTTTTAATGGAAGGCTTTGGAGACAAGGATATTTGCTTTACTTGAAAAAGAGTGCAAAAGCCTCCGTGTCTTTTTGCATTTTGAATAAATATGAAGCGTGAAAATATTTTGTAGCTCATTTAAATACTTCTTAGTGTTCCTTTAAAAAACGGTTGATGATACTTTAAAGGAACTGTTCACCCGAAATAAAAATATGATGAAAACGTACCTACCCTAAGGCCATCCAAGATGAAAATGAACTATTCCTTTAACTTCTATACGTGTAGTGCTCAACCTGTAATTGTAGTTCTAAAATAATCACACATGGCTCTCCTTCCTTCCTTTTACGGAACTAAACCTAAACCTGTTTAGCTTGGATGGTTCCCTGGATGCAAATTAAGCCATAACTGAGATTTATTAACTGAGAAGGAACAATCTCAAAAATAACTTGATTTGTTTGCATTTATTGTTCATTTTAGAATGGTGTGTTGTGTGCAGGTGATTTATTATGAGCTTGGTTTTGTGGTGTGTGCGGCACTGGGCCTGCTGTTCACCGTGCTGCTACCGCTGGTGGGGCTTCTCTTTTGTCTGTGCCGCTGCTGTGATAACTGCGGTGGAGAGATGCACCAGAGACAGCGGAAGAATGCAGACTGCCTTAGAGGACTGCTGACCACACTGTTACTCACCACCACCTTCATTATCACGTAAGTTTTTGTCTTTGTCTGAATGTCCATGTGTGCTTGCATTAAAAGGGTCATATGATGTTGCTAAAAAGAACATTATTTTGTGTATTTGGTGTACTGCAATGTGTTTATGTAGTTTAAGGTACAAAAAATACATTGTTTTCCACGTACGGTACACTATTGTTTTCCTTCACTTTGGAGTGTTACAAGCTGTTAGTGCATAGATAAGACCCCTAAAGTTTCAAAAGATAATCTTTATAAAAGTAATGACTTGTCCATGCCCCCCTAAAACGGCTCGTTTAAACACGCCCCCACTTTTTAACGTCACAGAGTGGGTTTATTTTCAAACATCGCCCAAATTAGGGATGCTCATTTCGGTTATTTCTCGTAACCGAAAACCAACGCTCATTCACCGATTATTAACCGGTTAACTGACAACATTATTTTAAATGAGAATTATATTCAAAGGATAAGCGTCTGTGACCCGTTAAAATAATAATATTAATATCAAAGATGGCAACGTCCACAAAACTAAGTCTTACCACTTTCTGACATGACAGGAGTCC
>JAUMHQ010000071.1:9804433-9850563 GCA_032361165.1 Enteromius paludinosus
AACAACTGTATTCTGCTGCTGTGTGAATGTGGCCAATAAAATGCAATTTTTTTTTTGTCAACACAATTTTATATAGGCTATGAGTAGGTAAAATACTGAAATAAATAATGACCTTTTAAACCGTTTAACTGATTGTATTAATCGGTTAAACTTCAAATTGGTCGGTTAACGGTTAAAATGAGCATCCCTAGCGCAATTGTTTATGTAAAGAAGGTGGACCTATTATTCTCGCTGTTTTGTTTTTGTTGGCGCCATGTTCTGGAGACGCTGTGTTTCGTTGTGTAAGTGAATCTAATTTGTTTGTGCTTCCAAAAGGGAACACAACTAGAAATCAGTGGTTAATTTCATTGTTCCAAAAAAAACAAGGTGTGCTCTGATTGGCCAGCTATCCAGTGTGTTGTCGAATACTTGAAGTGTGTGATGAAAAATCTTACGTCCCTTACCTTAACTTGATGCCGTGTCCCAGCACTACGACACAAAAACAATAAAAGCCATTACAAATGAGGCATTTGTTGCATCCATTGGAGACATAATTACTGATTATCATAATATATGCTGTCTTTTTATGCATCGTGCCTCATAAACATAACGTCAGACTACAAGCACGAGCCTTCATTGTTCAAAACTCGAAAGTATCAGGTTCTTTTAATAGTAAAATGTAACTTGAGTCAGAAGCACCTGACTGTCCTTGCAGAGTTGGAACTGCCCCACTTTATAGTCTCTGTGCACAGCCAGCATAGACTACTTTGCAACTTCAAAAATCAGTTCTCTGCATTGCATTGAACACACTCTAATATTTGTATTAAACTGTTATGGAACAGTGTTATAAATAGAAATTAACCACTGATTTCTAGTTTGTTTGTTTTTTGCAATTTTGTAATGCTCCAAAGAGAAAGGAAAACTTAAAATCACATCATATGACCCCTTAAACACTGGAAAAGCCCAATCACACAAGGAAAATCTTAACTTAGCAACAATCTCTATTAAAATCAAATTAAATCTCTATTTGTGGAAGCCTTCCAAACTGGTCACTTACTAGGTGCTACTTAAAATGCAGGTAGCAGACAGCAAAGGCAGCTTATTTGGTTCTGGAACAGAGCCTAAGCTGATGGTCACTTCAATAAAAGACCGACATGGACACTTCTGAGCTTGTAGTTAATCTTCCTATCCTAAAGTTGCCGTGTTCCCAAAGACATATTGTAGACAAGCGTACACTCCAGGAAGAAATACAGCAGAATAGTACAAAAGCAGGAGCTCCAGGATAGCGACGGCAAACTGAATAGAGTGTTTGATGTTCCTCTGCTTTATGCGTTCAGCTGGCCTGCTCTTTATTAAAGATTCCACAGCACATGCCTGGCTGCCTGGAGATGGGCATGTCTCCTCATGTACAAACCTCCTGGGATTTCATCCTTCATGATTCTGATGAAGCTGTAACTGGGGCTACTCTGCACATTCCTCTGTTCAGCGCTATATTAAAAGCGGGTCAATCTTGTTCAATGTGAGGCAGGCGCCACCCAGTCTCTTAGTGAGAGGTTTAACTGAAAAACGTTCAAATGTTACATGATTGTCCTGAGAGGACTCTCAAAGTTTCTTGAGTTTGAAGCATCTCCAGGGGAGGTTATGAGTTGGACACCTTCTGATGAGTTTGGAGAGGTTTTTTGTGGCGAGGTGAAACCAGGGCACTTGTTCTGGAGTGTCGTTGACTTGTCTTTTCATTTGTCTTTTCAAAACTTTTATTATAATTGCTTGATAAACTCTCAGCCGCTTTTCTCAGGGCCCTGCTGTTTTCACATAAAACATTGGGCATAATTTGGGCTTGATGAATAATTAAAGAAGTGACCCAATTATGACAAGAAAATTCCTCATTAGTGCCATCTCACTATTTAAGAGAAAAAACAGCATTTCTTAGGGACACTGTCAACCCAGTCGTGAACATAATGGTGTGATGGTCAGCCAACATAACAGCTTGAGGCTTGTATTTCTCATATTTTTAGTTCAATTCTTGTGAGACGGTCTACCAGACTTTAGATCACTGGCATCTGCATCTGTTTGGTAGGCTTAATAAGCATAATCAGTTGACTGCAAATAGTTTCATTATGCGACTTTGTAAAAGATTGTCTGTCCTAACTATTACTATACATACTATTATGTATACTATTATATGCTTTATATATGTCTTATGTTTCTGAATCATCAATAATACAGTAAAAAGAGTAATATTTTAAAATGTTATTACAGTTTAAAATAACTTTTTGAATAATTGTTTAAGTAATTTTTTTTTTCCATGTGATAAACTTCATTTTCAACAGCCATTTCTGTAGTCTTCAGTGGTAATGTGTGTCTTGAATGGAATGGTGTTATTTACAAATGACCGCACATCTAAAATGTATTTGTCCTCATTCTGGAGAAGGCTGCCCTTTAAAAATGAATGACACTGTCACATTTTGCTTGTCGTTTATTATAGATTGATTTAAATGTGTATGTGCACTTATATTTAATCAGTCCACAGCTGAAGATAATGAGTTTAATTAATGAATCTGCTTATTTAATGTATGTCAACACATTTGTCTTACTCACGTCGATGTGAAATTCAT
Source organism: Enteromius paludinosus (assembly GCA_032361165.1). Classification (NCBI taxonomy): domain Eukaryota; kingdom Metazoa; phylum Chordata; class Actinopteri; order Cypriniformes; family Cyprinidae; genus Enteromius; species Enteromius paludinosus. The sequence goes on from JAUMHQ010000071.1 coordinate 9,807,028, forward strand.
GGTCCATTTATCTTTAAAACGGACTATGAATTTTACATCGACATGGATAAGACATCAGGGTTTACATACATTTGAAATGAGCAGATTCATTCATTAAATTCATCATTCAACTGTGCTCTTACAAATAACATGTCAGTGCAAACAGATTGTTTTTTAATTCATGCTTAAATTAATAAAACGTTTTTCTTTAGATCTTTCTCATAAATTTCGAATTAGATAGACACAAATGAGAACCGTTTCGGATCATGGTTCTTTGGGAATATAGTTTACATTGAAATCTCTTGTTTTTGATGGCACACAGTTGGAGACATTGTTGAGATCTTTTCTGAACTCTAGAGAAGTCATAAGCTTACTGAGCTCTTTCCAGGTTTCTTAGGGGAAATATCAAAGTCTCTATTTGCTTGCTATTCTCATTGATGTCTGAAACACATCAATTAAAGACAACATTAAAGCGGTCTAATTTGCAATATGTTGTTACCGTGGGGTGGAGGACTCGCACGACTGACTGTTGCTTAGCTGTGATTGGATGCAGAGCAGAAACCCGGCTGCTGCTCAGAAGGAGTGTTACGCTCAGGGCACTGAAGGTCACCGGGGCCGCTGCTTCTCTGCCAACCCCAGGGCTCAGCTTGCAGAGACGGCCTGTCAAATCTAATACAGTAGAGCCTGTGAACCCACATGACATCCATAGTGCAGCTGGGCTGTGCTGTGCTCACACATTTCATTCATTAAATCACCCGTTTAGTCATAAAAAAGCTACATTTGTACAGTGCTGTTAAATGTCTTTGGTCCTGTTTTCGGTCTATTCAGCCTTGAAATATTATAATGCATGGATAGATTAAGATTCAGTCTTGGTAATGAATAGTTACAGGCACACATGGGTAAATGCTTACATCTTATACTCTAGAGATTGCTGTATTTTCCATAGATCCCACCTCAGTCCTTTATAACACTTCTATTAGCATAAAAACAATAGCCTATGCCAAAGATTAAAATATATATATTGGGAAAATATGACTGCAAAGTTGAGAATGTGAGAGACTTGATGAAATCATTTGCAGTTTCTATAGTAACAGTGGCTACTCTGATTGGTGGCTCTCTCTTTAGAATTTTGTAGTACACAGTGTAGTACTTTAGTTAGAATTTGGGAAACTGGAATCACACTGAATTATAGGGTCCTAGGGGTCTTTGTGCTATTATGTTTTATAAACCCTGATTTAGGTTATCTAGTGAGGATTGTCTAAAATGTGTGAATGTGTTTGCGTGAGAGCGAGAAACCATGGTAACAGTGACAATATGTCCTGATGTGACTCTGCGTCACACTCTCTCTGGTGTTTGTGTGTGTGTGCGTTTTAGTTGTCATGTGGTAGAACAGTTCTTTTTGGAACATTTCATCTGCGTATTTGTTGTATCCTTCTGTATATTTGGTTTTGACTGTTTTTGTAGAGCAACATTTAAATAGATCCATCATCAGATATTAATGTCACCAGTCCACTGTATACAAATGTAAATCAGTCACTGTCGAGAGTTTCTTCTGTCGGTTACTATGATGCATAATGAGTATTTAAATGTAATATTCAGCTCAAAGAAAGACGCCCACAATATTTTGGTGCACAGAATGGAGAGAGAGAATGCTTTTGTTTGTGTGGTTAATCATGTGTCCTCCTTCTGTCCTACACATGAATGGAAAAGAGAAATGATTGTCTCACACTTCAATTACCCGCCCGATCTGGCCTACTTTCACTGTACACACATGGGGCTTGCCGCTTCCATTTCCACAAACATATTCAACTTGAAACTTGTGGGAACTTTAAAATGAACAGTCTGGAGCCTAATTTAAAAATGTACTGCTTTATAAATCTTCCTGTCGAAAGGGGTGGGGGTGGGGGTGGGGGGTAGTCCAGAAATAGCTCCTTAAAAGTCTTTAGGTTCTTGTCAGATTGTAAATCCCCAAGTATCGTACCAGAACTGCAAAATTATTGTATTTGAAAGAAAATTATTGTACATGAGGCAAATATACAGAATATAGCTTTTTATCTGGACCAACAACAAGACCTGCAGATTACCACATTAGATAAATAATTAGGCGTACATAAGTGGGAAGGTCCAAACTCCACCTCTGAGTCGCAGTTATCAGAATCCTACGTGTTGCCAGATTTTTTGGGGGTCTGTTTTTGGTACAAATTTGATGCCGTCATGCAACGTAGCATAACATAGCAGCATACCATGCATTAAACACTGATATCATTCAAAGATTGTACAATCCTTATTAATAGTGACATTAAATTACCAAAAAACTACGCAATATAAATTTATCATGTGTCACGTTTAACACATTTATCACAGTGTCTGTTTTTTTATTTTGTGGTAATAGTAGTTCAACTTTAAAAAGTATTTAATTAAATGTATCCTTTCCATCTTGCCTCCTTAAATAAAAGACTGACCCTCATTTTCCTGTCGACAGTGGCTGTCTTTGTCTGGGTCAGTTGCTTGGCAGTGTCGTGATGGTGAGCTGATCACATTACAGGTCTGTTGAGCACAGAGAAATCAACAGGTAGACCTGGAACGCCTTCATGGCGAAATCAAACCCGGTGGGTCATCTTCTGTATAAAGAAGCAGTCAAGGAGGTCCTCACCCCCACCCTGCTCCTTCAAACCCCCACTGAGGCATTTATAGACAGGGACGCTATGGGAGCAGCCCCAGGGTCCAGTCTGGCTAAATACAGCAATCATTGTGGGAGTAACGCGATTCCTGCACCCATTAGTCTATAGAGACATTCTTCAGTGCACTCAACCAACCCCAGCTACAAAGCCTATTTTCAAGATGATGCCAAACCAAGCTCAAAGCCATTTTTAAAAGCAAGATTTAGTGATGAAATGCAAATTCTTAAATTTAATTTGAATTATCTATTGCTGGATCGTATGAGGTGCTCTGTAGAGTTTTAGACCCTCTCAATGCCCTCTGTGTGGAATGTACTTTGCCATCTTCAAAGCCTCTTTGTTCACTGCTGCTATGTTTTCCCTGACCTTACAGAGCAGAGCAGATAGCAGCTTACCAGACAGAGAGAGGAGGACATGGAGAATAAGGGGGTGAGAAGGTGGGAAAACAATAGGGCTTTGTAGCCAGCCACCCATTTTGATTCTCCATCGGTCTGTGGTCCGTTTCTTACCCTGATACCATTCTTCAATGCACAAAGCACAGCATTTCATCCCGTGTGCAATTTTAAAACCTATTTGCTCTTTCAGGCAAGTTGGTCAGTGTTTATGAAATTATTCATGTTCTGTCACACAACACTTGTGTTGAATGATTTAAATTCTTCTCTAGTTTTTCTGCTGAATTTCTTAAAACTGCAATTCAGTAAATTGCTCTGTCATCTCAGCATACTGTGGGGCATGGGGCCAATTCATTTAAAGAGCCCCTCATGAATTGAAAGGGAGACACTTCGCTTATGTTCTGCGTGTTGCTTATCCGTGTTCCTACATAGTACATCTCTAACAAAAAAGCTGTGTTGCCTACAGAGCAAATAATAAACTGTACAGCTAGTGTTGTCAAATAAAATCGTTGCATACACAGGCTCATCTTCTAGAGCACTTTTAGATGTACGGACATTTTAGAACCGTTTCGTGTCTATAGAGGAAGTCTTTTGCATTCTCTTCTGGAACAGGAAGTTGCTGTGCTCCCCCATATTCATCTATCTTTAGTGTTGTTAGCTATGATAAATCCTGCAGATGTTTGGGAAAGCATTGATGCATTTCACACCAGCACCCACATATTCATTTGTGCATGGTGCAATCATATTTATGGAAAAAAAAACTACCAAGCATGATTCGCACATCTTAATATAATGTAAAAAAATACCTTGCTGTTTGCACTATTGTTGCATAAGTCAACCATGGCTTTTGTCCCAGACTGCAGTGAAGGCCTAGCATGATGGTGCTGCATCTTTCAGTGGCTCCCACATTATAGCCAAGAGAGCAACCCAATTAGGAATGCGTGAATAGGCACTAATATAAGGCTGGATTTTCCTTGAAGTGTCTCTCAGTCTAATTAAGGAGAGCTCAGTGTCACCCTAGTTTGTTTGAAGTTCTTTTCCAACTTTGTAAGACGAAGGTTCAAGAGTTGCATAACAAAAGCGCTGTCTTCCTGTGTAGACCTGCAGCAGTGTGATGTTGCCTCTTAGTTCTTAAGAAAAGTATGCCAGAGTATGAGAACATTCCCAAAGCGATACAATTAAAGCATCCTGAGAAGAGAGAACAGTTGTGAGGAACGTGCATCAGGGATTGTGTTCTTGTGCTGCCCCCTACAGACACTACAGAGAGTATTCTACTGAAAAGGCTGTAACAATCACACATTTGTTCCTATTCTTGTTTTTCTGGCTTGAATCTGGTTTACTTTGTGCTGTTTGAATGATTCTGTTTGTTATCATCAGGGCAGGGGTCCTTTGTGCATATGCAGCCAATCAGAACCTGAGTTCTCAGCTGAAGAGCATGAGGAGGCTGGTGAAGAGTAACCTGAAAGACCTGCAAACCTTCGCCAATCAGACTCCAGCAGTGAGTAATACCACCAGCATTATTACACTGGGATAGATGGATGGATGGATGTATAATGTAGGTAGATAGGTTCTGTTTGCTAAATATATAGCTGTGTTGTCTCCTCTTCAGCAAATTGATTACCTGATCTCCAAGTATGACACCGTGAAGCACTCTGTGCTGCAAGACCTGGAGAGTAAGTATGCCATCAGACATCTGGAGGGGCATGGAAGGTGTTTCTGATGTGATGACTCATGTTGTGGTCTTTCTTCAGATGTAGGTGTGATCTTGGGTGGAAGGATACATGAGGAGTTGGGAAAAGACGTGCAGCCTGCCCTCAACGAGGCTCTCAGCATGACTGGAAGTATGTCACCCCGCTTTGTGGGGGTTTTTTCTTACTTTTCTTCTTTTCACCTTTGCTAGGAAACCTATGTTTCATAATATATTATGTATCACGTGACAATATAATGTGGATATTCAATCCATTGCTTTTGGTGGTGTCTTATTTCACTGTTTTGTCTTTGATTTGTTAGTTAAAGTGGAGAAAGCCACTAAAGGTAAACTGTAATAGACTCTTACTGGTCCTCCCCATATCTATTTGTAACAACGTTGTGATTGAGTCCTTTCTTACTCCCACGAAACCTGGCCCAGTTATTTTCCCATGTGTTTTCTTGTATCCTTCCTTGGTGAATTGCCCATCATGTGTCTTAAAAGGATGCATGTGTGGATTTTAGGTCCTTCAGAATTAGATGTGCCTTGGTTATTGTCTACTACAGTCTGTTTTTTAATGTTCATATATATGTGTTTGCTCATTTGTTTCCTCTCTTAGCAATGCGAGACACTAAGGATGCTCTAGAGAATGTGAGTTTGACCTTGGAGACTTTGCAGGAAGGAACAATCAAGCTGCAGGGGAACCTCAGCCTGGTGCGTGGCACCCTTAGCAACGCCCTCAACGATCCTGTCTGCACAGACAACCGATCATCTGAGATTTGTCGCAACATACGTAGCACCCTTCCCAAGCTAGAAATTGCAGCGAACTACTCATCGGTACTGAAATGATTTCTCAGCTTCTCTTTCAACATTCTAACCAACATGGTTGACCATTTTTAAAGGAAAGAAAAACATGTCTGTTTTAGTTGCCAGATGTGACCAACCAGTTAGACAAAGTGAATGAAGTTCTAAAGACGGATCTCAGTCAGATTGTGCAAAAGGTATGATTTTCTTAAATGTCTCCCGGCGTGTTTGCATAGATTCAGGACAGAACATATTGTATTTCACTATATATATAGTGGGTACGGAAAGTATTCAGACCCCCTTAAATTTTTCACTCTTTGTTATATTGCAACCATTTGCTACTGAAACGTCACATGGTCCTAAGTATTCAGACCCTTTGCTGTGACACTCATGTATTTCACTCATCATCCTAGAGATGGTTTTACACTTTCATTTGAGTCCAGCTGTGTTTGATTATACTGATTGGACTTGATTAGGAAAGCCACAGACCTGTCTATATAAGACCTTACAGCTCACAATGCATGTCAGAGCAGACTAGAATTATGAGGTCAAAGGAACTGCCTGACGAGCCCAGAGACAGTACTGTCGCAAAGCACAGATCTGGCCAAGGTTACAAAAAAAATTCTGCTGCACTTAAGGTTCCTTAGAGCACAGTGATCTCCGTAACTCTTTTACCAAGAGGTAAAGAAGTATCCAAACATCACTGTGGCTGAGCTCCAGAGATGCAGTCAGGAGATGGGAGAAGGCTGAAAAACACCTGAAGGACTCCAAGATGGTGAGAAATAAGATTATCTGGTCTGATGAGACCAAGATAGAACTTTATGGCCTTAATTCTAAGCAGTATGTGTGGAAAAAACCAGGCACTGCTCATCCCCTGTCCAATACAGTCCCAACAGTGAAGCATGGTGGTGGCAGCATCATTCTGTGGGGGTGTTTTTCAGCTGCAGGGACAGGACGACTGGTTGCAATCGAGAGAAAGATGAATGCGGCCAAGTACAGGATATCCTGGACAAAAACCTTCTCTACAGTGTTCAGGACCTCTGTTCAACAAGACAATGACCCTAAGCACACAGCTAAAATAACGAAGGAGTGGCTTCACAATAGCTTTCATATTTCAGTTTTTCTTTTTTAATAAATCTGCAAAAATGTAAATTCTGTGTTTTTCTGTCAATATGGGGTGCTGTATGTACATTGAGGGGAAAAAAATTAACTTAAATGATTTAAGCAAATGGCTGCAGTATAGCAGAGTGAAAAATGTAAGGGGTCTGAATACTTTCCTTACTCACTGTATATATATACACATATAATATCTTTTCTGAAGGATCATGGAGCATAAGATTTTGGTTCACTCTTACATCATTCTATCTGTGTCACGCAGGGCTTTGCATCATTTAATGACACTCCCAAATTGGTAACGGATCAAACTCGAAATATTGTGGAAGGTAAGTTCAAAGATTAAATGTAGACTAGAATTCTGATTGATGCATATACACATATAGCAAACATTTTTAAGTTAGATTTCTAATGTTATCCAGACCAAATTAATTAAAAATTTGCTTTAATAACATAGTGTAATCTGTAATAATTTAAATGATTTAAATAACTTGAACTGTAACATTCAGCATTCAGCCTAGGAAGGCTTGAGGATGGGCTTTTATGGGTCTTTTTTTACCCTTGCTTGTTAGGGCACATGCAATAAGGTACTATACTGTAAATAGAATAATTATGAGTATTTTACACATACAAATTGTCACTAAATCTGCACTGAAGCATTTTACTAACACTGTTGTGGCTTTTCCTTAGGGGTGAAGGTTCTTCTGGACGACATTGGATCAAACATCACCACTTTCACCAAGCTCCTCCCGGTTCACAGCACTCTGACCAACTTAACCAAAATGATCTCTCACACACACTCGCAGATCGAAGACCTCTACCCTCAGGTGGATCAGATGGATTTCTACAGGTACTGCAGATGACTCCTCAAGACAAGAACTTTCTCTGCAAAAAGTCTTATGTGCCCTTGATGTTGTTCGTGATGTTTTTTCGTTTTCAGGTGGATCTGTTGTATTACCCTGTGCTGTATGGTTGTGCTTATCCTCGCCTTCAATTTTCTTGGTTTGTTGTGTGGTATTCTGGGATTTGACAGGCACGCCACTCCAACCACGCGTGGCTGTGTCTCTAACACAGGAGGCAACCTGCTCATGGCGTAAGTTTGAGTGTAATCTTCTAACCCATCAAATGGATGCGAAATACAGCCTTGTCTGCAATCATTCACACACTCCTCCTGTCTCTCAGCGGTGTGGGCTTCAGCTTCCTGTTCTCCTGGGTGCTCATGGGAGTGATAACAGCTCTGTTCTTGGCAGGTGGGAATTTAGAAAAGCTTGTGTGTGAACCCTTTCAAACTCGACAGCTGTTTAAGGTAAGAGAACACAGCTTCAGATGTTTTTATATGAAAGTATTAGTATGATCGTTAGATCATCGCAAATCATGCTGGAGAAAATAATCATAGAGCTTTACAGAAAATGTTAAATGTATAATTGATGAAGCTCAGGTGCTGCTATCATCACAACAAAAGAATGAGAAACCAAATACTAAGACATTCAACAATAAAATGAAAAAATGAAATAATATATTAGTAATAATAATATTTTATATATATATATATATATATATTACTGTATGTGACGGGCGAGAATGAACACACAACAAGGAGAGTTGAAAATAAAGCCCCTGAGGGTGGCTTTATTAACAAGTAAGGTGCTCAACAAAGGTGCAGAGGGCTGAGTTGTGAGGACTCCCCGGGAAGGTTCCAGTCTTTAGTGCTGCTGTGAGGTAGACTTGGGGAATAAACTCGGGCAGAATAGTCACAGACTGGTTTCTAGAGTGAAAAGGAGAGAACAGGTTAGATCTCAGCCCCATTCTTAGTCCCCAGGGTGCCTCGCATGGCTTCTCTGGCCGCGGGCTAATGATCTCCAGCTGGGGCCGATCAGCCGGTGAAGAGGGTGCTGAGGTGTTCCTCGCTGATCTGAACTGGGGATGCTCGTCACACACACACACACACATATATATATATATAATATTATAATTAAGCATTTTTATTAGTGTGCTCAGACTTGAAAATAAATTTACCTACTAATACAAGTTAAAAGCCTTCTTGTCTCATTCATTGTAATTATATTGTGTGTAGGTGATTGATACACCCAACTTGGTCAACTCTGCTTGGAGAAACTTCATTCCAGGATACCTGTACAATGATCCTGAGATGGACCTCACAGCGTATTCTCTCTACAGGTAGCCTTGTACCTTGTCATGAATTGACATTTTCTCATACCTAACTTTCCTGAGGCATTTTGCTAAGCTGTCACTGTCCTTCAGCAGTCCAGCAGATGGCAGCAGAGAATGAAATGTCTGAAATGGACATGTTTTTCTCTACTTTTTTGCAGTAATTGTAAGGACAACAGAGGGATATACTCAGCTCTTCGTCTGGATAAGATCTTCAACATCTCTGCCTTCTTTAACAGCAGTGTTGTGAGTGGATGAAGGCTATCATAAACAACAAAAGAGCAACAATATGCAAATCCCAATTAAATTCACAATGGCATTTACAGTCCCTGTCTGAGATTAGTGATGCTACTGTTTTTGTTTTTTAAATAAGGTATTAGCTTTCATTTACCATGCATGAGTCTATTTTATTTTACTCTGAAGCCGAGTAATGCCATCTCTGATTCCAGGACATGTACAAACTCAGGCCTCCTTTCTACTAATTATTGAGGTTAAGTTTCTGGGGTAATAGATATGTAATTGTGGTCATCACCGCAGATGTGTGGATTGTGTCTTGAAGGAAATGCACACCATTCACTGTTCGTTGAGTAACTCTAAAAAAAAAAAAAAATTTTATAAATGAATGGTATGTTTTTCCAATCCAGTGTTGTTTTTCTCCCTGTTCTCTGGAACTAACAAAACATTTCATGCATGACCATTTAAAAATGTTTATATAGAGCATCTAAAAATTCCTTCAGTACAGCAGAAAGATTTTTGTTTTTTATTTGAAAGCCAGCATTCTTTATCCAGTGTCACTTAGGATCCAAAAGTCTGAGACCACATTAAATGGAACATTCTAGGATTTTTATGAAATGTAAAAAAAAAAAAGAAAATCATGTGATCTGCTTTGTACAGACAAACAGATGTGTGTGCTCTCAATGTAGATTTATGTAGGTAATGTATGTGTATTCTTTATTTTTGTCTTTTTATATATTTATATGTATATATAATAAAATAAGATTAATTAGTGTAATAAAAATCACTACATATATCTGTTTTGGTAACAAAGTTACTTATGGTCCGACTGATCAGACTGTATGCTCTAGAAAATTTCCTCATGACAGAGCTGTACATATTTCCTAGACTTGTGTCAGAAAGTTATACAGAGTCTCTTTTCTTTCTGCAGTACTCCAAGGATGTGTCGAGGAAGTTTGAAGGGATGAAGGTGGACCTGCGTAGCATCATTCTTCTGGAGTCAGAGGGCAAACATAATCTCATCAGCTTCACTGAAACTGGCATTAATGAGATTGACTTTGCTGCCTATTTAGAGGAGGTACATACTTACATGAACACATTTTGATTAAAACATTTAAACCATAGGCTTTGCAACCATATCCTGTGGTTTCTCATGTGTTTCTGCTCATCTATTCAGGTTAATAAAGGAGTGACTCGCATTGATCTAGCTGATTTCGCTAGACAACTTGATGCTCAAGCTGATCAGCTGGTAAGATTTATGAGATTTAAAAGATTTCATGAGAATTCAGTGTCATGGTTAGTACCAGTGTGAGCATTTCTTGGGCTTATTTTCTCTCTTTCGCAGTCTAAAGGGACCTTGCAGACGTCGTTAAAGGGACACGCTCATACTATAAGGCAGATTCACATTCATCAAGTCATCCCACTGGAAAAAACGATGGTATTCTATCTCTGTCTCACTGATGCTGATAATTTGATTATGTTTTATCCATGAATGGTTCTGTTGAATCTTTTCTTATCTATAAATTGTACTGATTGCAGTTGAAAACTTGAAAACATCTGAAAGATTTATTTTCGTATTCTGACTGATTTTCATCGATCTCTTTTTAAAATTTTCTTTTAACACATTCAACTTGATTTATTGCTTCCAAGAAATATGTGAAAGCAAGGGTAAGCCTACCAGTAACAGCTGCATAACCTACAAGTTTTTCTGTGATAACATCATGAAAAAAACAGCAGCTTCATCCTATCTTTGGCCTATTGACATTTTAGTAAACTTCCAAATGTGTAAATTTTAATATTTATAGATTCAAATGTTTCTGTCTATCTAGAGCAGGCTTCATCAAATCATAACCTGGAGGACCAATGCACTGCAGAGTTAAGCTCCAACCCTGATGATAAAAAAAACTCACCTAACTGTGAGTTTCTAATGATCCTTATGCACTGATTAACATGCTCAGGTGAGTTTGATTAGGGTTAGATCCAAACTCTGCAGTGCATTGGACCTCCAGCGTAAGATCTGATGAAGCCTGATCTAGAGGCACATTGTTGTTTTCACACCATTGGTAAAAGCATTTGCATTTGGAAGACTGGAACTTTTTACCAGTGCTGCTTTACCGGTTAAATGTGATCTGTATGAGATGTGAATTATAAAGTTCATCAAATGACCCCACTGCATGCCAAATGCATCATATACTACAACAGTTTTGTATCACATTCTATAGTTATTTGTGACATAATGTGCATGTGATGCATGTAATGCAACTATCAGGTTGCATGGAATTTCGTCACCCTTCTGATTCCCTCAAACTGTCATCTTGTTTCCAAAATGGTCATTTACAGTTTTTGTACCTTTTTATAAGCATTTCTGATTCAAAGTTATTTGGGCATGATTCATGCTTTCCATGCATCTATTATCTTTCTCATTAAAGAGCACTCTTAATCAGAGCATCAGACTTCTGGAGAGGACATCCTCAGACCTATCAGTAAGTTGTTCATTTTTAAACCAAGCTCCGTTCAAAAATATCACAATCGATGCATTTCAGAAATAATGCAGTAAACACATTGGTTTTTAGGTCAGAGTTAGAGACGTGCTAGTAGCCGTTGATGCCGCCCAGTACCTAATTTCCCAAAATGCAACATTTGTGATCAATCAGGTAATGTGAAAGAAAAAAAACATGTCTGGATGATTGGTGTTTGGTTTAATGTAATGATGGTTAATATATACTCAAACAGGAAACCGAGAAATACAAGCAGAATATTATTGGCTATTTCAAGCAGTATATCGACTGGATCAGAACATCTGTGAGTATTTTTAATTGTATTATCTATCACAAATAGTATTAATGTTTGATTGGTGGTGATTGGTGGTCAGTGCTTCTGCATTGTTTTGGCTTGACACCCTATTGTTTTGATGCTTCTTTGTAGCTGGCGCTGGAGGTCGCTACCTGTAAACCACTCAGCAACATTGTGGACACTGCCGAGATCCTGGGCTGTAGTTTCCTGCTGGATTCAATGGTAAGAGGCCTGTCAGCACTCGAACCACTGGAAATTAAATTGTTTTCATCATTCAAGTCAAGTCACTTTAATTTATATAGCGCTTTTAACACTACAGATTGTAGCAAAGCACTGAACATTATCAAGTATGAGAACAGAGTGATGGTAATGTACAATGACGAGATTTATTTATCAAAAGCACTGCTGCGCTTTTGCATGTGTGTGGTCAAAGCCCCTTGGGTAGCCATGAGGAAGGAAGGAGGTGCCAGGTTTTATCTGAAAGTAAAGGCAAGTGTGTGTGGGATTTGAAAGGGGTCAGAGTGTTTGACCCAGTCACACAAATCCATGCACAAACTGTGAATAGTGCCTTGTTTTTTCATGCTTTCCTCTGTACTCCACTGGAAATGTACAGTGTGAATGGCACCAAAGCAATGGCATTCTATGATTAGGATCAGGAAAATCCACTGGAAAATGCACCTCTATGTCATTTACTTTTTGTGTTGTTTACCTTCTCCAAAAGGGTTTTTTAAAATATTTTGCTCACTTCTGGGTACAGATTTGCCCCAAAAATGCTGTTTTCCTCATGGGGTCAAAAAGAATGTCCCCAGATGGTGCCCAAACTGTACTTGTAGGGAATACTAGGGCACAAACGGTTGTACATCATAAGCAGTAAGGGCAGGAAGCATTCATGCTGCTAACTACCTGTAGTAATTAGTGGTGAGCTGCTTTTTCCACAGACACCCATAGATTGACCCCACTATAATTCTGCAGCAGGAAAAACAGACACAGTGTTTCACCTTCATTTTTGTATCAAAGTAATGTCCAGCTATACAGTACAATAATCTCATAATATAAGGACATAAGGTCTTGTATGTTAATCCAAAGCTTTGTAAATCACAGGCAGAATCCTTAAACATAAACCTATTTGTTAAACATTTCTCAACATTTTTTTCCTCGTGGCTGGACAGGTTGCATCCAATTACGCTACAGCCATATCACCCTGCAGCCCAAGCCTGGTTGCCCACTGAAGCTAAGCAGGGTTGAGCCTGGTCAGTAGCTGGATGGGAGACCTCCTTGGAAATCTAGGTTGCTGTTGGTAGAGGTGTTAGTGAGGCCAGCAGGGGGTGCTCACCTTGTGGTCTGTGTGGGACCTAATGCCCCAGTATAGCGACGGGGACACTATACTGTCAAAAGAGTATTAAACCGAGGTCCTGACTCTCTGTGGTCATCAAAAATCCCATGACACTCATCGTAAAGAGTAGGGGTGTAACCCCGGTGTCCTGGCCAAATTCCCACTGGCCCTTGTCTATCATGGCCTCCCAATAATCCCCGTCCATTGATTGGCTGTATCTCTCTCTCCTCTTCACCTGTAGCTGGTGTGTGGTGAGTGCACTGGGGTCATTGTCCTGTGGCTGCTGTCGCATCATCCAAGTGGATGCTGCACACTGGTGGTGGTTGAGGAGAGACCCCCCCCCCACCTGATTGTGAAGTGCTTTGGGTGTATGGCAATACACAGTAAAGCGCTATATAAATGTGTCATTCATTCATTCACCCACCCACTATGTTAGACTGTGAACATTCCTATATATACAGTAGAAAACTTTTGAAAAATCTTGTCAGAACAAATAAATGCGTGGAGTACATGGATCAAACATGTCATTTATGGTTAAGCAGAGTGCAGTTTTGGTTGGCTTTCATCTCATGTTTATTTGTTGCAGAACACATTCTGGTTTGGATTGGGCTGTTCTACACTGTTTCTGCTCCCTAGCATTATCCTATCAGTCAAACTTTCCAAGTTCTACCGCAGAATGGACACAGAGGATGTCTATGATGAGTAAGTGCACCAAATGTGTGATTGCTGTTTACCACCCCAATGATTACAGTTCTATAAACAAAGTTGCGTCTCTGAGTTTAGAGTAAGAATATACATGGTAATGTTTCGGTGTCTTGGCAGAATAGATCTGCTGTGTACAAACATCCACAGACATGCTGCTGTGAGCATGTAAGAAATACTGCGGCTCCACAAATATCATATACATTATGAAATAACCCTTCATATATAGCATAAATGAGATCTGCCCATAGCAGATCTATACAGGGGGATTCTGATGCTTGCTGCAAAGTCAAGTTTTTAATGGTCAAGCAAGCGTTCAAATTGGCTGCTGATACAAAAATAGATCAATCAGCTGCGCAGTGTGAGTAATGATGTAATTATATCAGATTGAGTTAGAACCGCCCCCATCTAGGAATTCATGACAGAACTTTGGATTTAATATTGTTTGTATATTGTTTTACACAAAAATAAATTACATGACCAGACATAACTGTTATGAATAATATGAAAGTGCAAATGTCTCATTCTTTTCTTTCTTCTACCCGAAGTAGTTAATAAACCCTTTTCTCTCTCTCTCTGTGCTCTTTTCTGTTTCTTTTCTATGTTTTCTCTAGTTCCTCTGTCTCAGGGACTTGGCATTTCACGTTATGATAACCATTATTTCCATCTTTCTTCATCCTTCGTCTTTCTGTCCAGCACTTTGCACTTTATGAAAGTTACATGTATATATTGTACAAAAAGTGTTTTAGCATTTTTTTTTTTCAAGCATTCATGCGTTTACAGTCAAGAATCATTGCGATTGACAAGTCACCAAGTGTCTTGACCAGTGATGTCTCTGTACACCACTACAGTGCATCTCTGTAACATTTTTGCTTGTCTTGTATCCTTTTAGCATTGAGACAATTCCCATGAAAACGTAAGATGTTTTTTTCCCCTCATCCTTTTGCTGTCGACTGCTAAAACGACATCCCTTTCCAGTTTTGTACATACAACTTTCTGCTTAATGGTGCTGGTTTAAGCTCTAAGCCTTGGAATGCTTCTCCGGTGAAGGGCGCTGCTTGTGTTGGTGTGTTATCTTTGAAGCTCCCTTGTTTAACATGAAGGGCTGTTAAAACAGAGACCTTAAGAGCACACCTTAAAACTCTTGCTGTACATTTTACAAGAGACAATTGCAATTTATACCATTTCATACTCTAGCACATAGATTTTTCAGAAACGCTTTGAATCGTTGTTGCATGCCATTTCTCTCATGTCACATCATGTTTTGTTTGATCTTTGTCTATGTAATGTTTTATTTCAGTATGGAAATTGGTATTAATGGTTATTATAATGAACATTTAGAAGGTATCCAAAATCCTGTAATGACAAGGTAATCAAAAATATGTCTCCGTATACCCTGCGTGTGTTACGCTAATAAAATGCATGCATTGGGGAAACGGATCGATTGAGGTGATAATGAGGTGTCAGCTCATTGCATGCACATTTTGAAATTGCCCTTTGCACAAACAAGCAACCTGGGAGTCTGATTTCATTGTTAAACTAGTGTTTGCATGCTGGCTAACTCAGCAGTAGTAATTTGTGTTTTGCACTCTTGCATGATATTTGAATGTATATTAACACTACATGCATTACATATTGCAGAATTTATTGCCAGACAGAATTCGCATTTGTGAATTGATTACAATGTTTGTCTACTTGCATGACTCTTGAAATCGCACTGGGCTGCTATGGCTGTGAATGATCTTTCTCTCTAACTCATCACTAATGGCATGTGTTTCACACAGAGGCCAGGATGTTGGGCTGGAATGACACAAAGCTTGTATACATACAAATGCTATCATTCGAAGGTTTGGAGTCGATGAGATTTTTTTATGATTTTGAAAGAAGCATTTATTTGATCAAGAATGTGTTCAAAACTGTCATACTATGGAATGTTATTACAATTTAAAAAAGGCGTTTTCCATTTACATATATTTTTTAAAAAGTGATTTATTTTTGGGATGGCAAAGCTAATTTTCCAGCATCATTTCTTCATTCTTCAGTCGCATGTGATGCTTCATAAATCGTTCTAATATGCTGATTTGCTGCTCAAGAAACATGATTGTTGAAAGCTGTTGTGTTGCGTAATATTTTTGTGGAAGCTGGGATACATCATTTTTCAAGACCTTTTAGTAAAAAGCATGTATTTAAAATATAAGCCTTTTGTTATATGATTTAAAAGAAAAAAAGTCTTGCTGACCCTAAACTTTCGAATGTTAGTCAATGTATTAGCCAAGATGTCAGAGGTTTAATATGCTTAATATGTCTTACCACTTTTCACATTTTAAAGTGTAGAATTGCTTGATTAGAAAAATTAAAATAGTGGTACTAGGAAATTTCTAATTGGCTGATTGACTCATTTTTGAGCCTTTTCATTATTAGCATTTGAGCTATATGTGTCATTTTGAAAGCCCCGTCCTGCTTTTCTATTGATGGGTTAAAGAACGGTGGAAAGCTGAAGGAGGCATCTCTGGTGTGTGTGTGTGTGTGTGTGTGTGTGTGGATTAAGTACACTCAAGGCCTAACAGTTTTTCCCTTTGTGCCTCAAGCATCCCTACATATGACACTATGACTCGATTCCCGCGGGCCTCTGCGCCCCCGCGCCACGCTGACTGGTGACTCTGAGGAGGACGGTCTGTCTTGTAAGAAAGGTACTGAAAGCTGCAGATGAGAGCAAATGGACTTGATCTCTCTCTCGAAGCATCTTCCTCATGTCCAAATCGGTTACATAGTATGCATTTGTTTGATTGTCGCCTAACCTTTACTCTCTTGCCTGTGTATCCTCTATTGGCATGGACTTATTGCATATTGATAATTATGCAGTAAATACATTAAATGTTTTTCTTTCATCTTTTTTTTTCTGTCTTTACACCAACAGCATGTTTAGTTTTGCTTCCCATCTTCTGAAGCTTTCCGCCTGGATAACCGCTGACATTTCTGCAAAGCTTTGTGTTTTTAGGGTCCATCACTAACCACTCGCCCATATCATTGTGATCCACCAATGTTTGACTTCAAACATTCCTGACAGCTCTGCAAACAGATAGATGCCAGCACTCACTGTGTGTTTTGTTTCTTTACCTTGGTCTAAAATCTCATCTCCCCTCTCACGTCTCATGTGCACCAGTTCATTCGTGTCAGTCTTTGCCATTTATCATTCATTCTTCAACTGCACAGCTGGTGTAATTTTGCAATATTTGTTTCTTTTCTCATGCAGTGATATTGGAAACTGGAATTAAACCTTTGTGGAATGTAAGTTGTTTAAATTGGCCTTGTTTTACATTAATCCAGTGCTTCTCAACCTCTTTGACCCGAAGGGTCCTGTTGTGTGCGATTTACCGGAAAAAGAAAATTATAGGTTTTTTTTTTTACAGTTTCTTCCTGATGAGGTATTTTAGAGCTAAAAATACGTTTTTATGTATTCAATATTTCTCATGACCATTCTAGGTCTGGATTATAGGTCACTTAAAGTACAATCATTAGCCTAGTTGAATAAAACATAAATAAAATAAAATGTTTAAATATATATATATATATATATATATATAAATATATATATCCTATATCTTATATTTTAGCAAGTTGCCAAGACAAAATTTTATTTAGTTAAATAAAAAAAAATTAAAAGCTTAAGACAAAACTAACTTTAAAATAAAATGGACAAAAAAATTATAATTCAAAATACTATAAACCCTTTTTTTTAAGGTTAATGAAACCTATTTTTTTAAATAAGTTATTTTAGATCACCTTGAGGCCTGGTTGAGAACCACTAAACAGAATAAAAAACTCATAAAAGTCTGGTATGCATGGTACAAAACTAACATTTTCATCTCACTGAATTATATTCCTTACCACAGATTCTCTCCGTCAACTGCAGGCTCAGCTCTTAAGAAAAGGAAACTCACATACTTGAAGCTGGGACCTGTTGTCCATGTTCCCATCACATCAAGTCTTATGGACTGTCCCCTCAACAAGCTATTCTCTGATGTCACATCCTGTCATAGTCAGGGAGGCTTCACAGTATATGGCTGTTCTAACTACTACATGTGTCTTTGTTTACAGTCATTGAGAAATCAATTTTTTTCCTTTTTATAGTGCTTTTTAACATTGTGGAGAATTCAACAAATCGCAGAGTCTTGTCCACTGAGAGGCCGAATGGGTTTTTATTGAAACAGATCAAGCCAGCCACCCATGAGCCACAAATATTACACATAAACAAAGATGTGTAGGTGTTCGAAAACATGCTAAGTGCT
Source organism: Enteromius paludinosus (assembly GCA_032361165.1). Classification (NCBI taxonomy): domain Eukaryota; kingdom Metazoa; phylum Chordata; class Actinopteri; order Cypriniformes; family Cyprinidae; genus Enteromius; species Enteromius paludinosus. The sequence continues at coordinate 9,825,201 of JAUMHQ010000071.1, forward strand.
AACTAGTGCTAATTCAGTACTGATAGATGTTGTCAAGCCATTTCAAGAGTGAATGCATTGTTGCCTTTTCCGATTTTTAGCTAGTGGTACGTTGGCCACAAGTCTCAAGAGCAGGTCTTAGATTAGTTTTACCTAGTTATTGAAGCCGAGATCGCTAAACCACATTTGATACTAAACTGTGGTTAGCAGTTATGCTCACTTTTGTACTGAAAATATAAGATGCATCTGGATTTAGTAACACCCCTAAAAGATCTTGCTAGATTTACGTACTTTAGCTTTGCTGAATATATCAGTTAGTAATGATATTTCAGTTCCTAATTTTGCTGACTTGTACTTACAACAGTTGTTCTCCAACACATTGTTGGATCACTGTAAACTACTGATTATTGCTGTGTGACACCAAATCTTGTTTCATCTTAGGTCTCAGGTTTTAGGGCTTTTCGTTTACTTGATATAACAAAATTTGTGGACATGCATCTGTCGATATGTGAACTTACTGTCAACTTTAAAGCGTGCGAATGTACCTCAGAGAGACATTTGCTTGTAGAAGAGCAAGAGAAGACCACAAAGCCCATTTACGACAACTTTAATGGAGCCTATTTAACGCTGTCATAGTCATCGACAATTACGCCACCAAATATTTCAAATGTTTCATGTTAGCGACATTATGTCAGGTGCTACATATTTTTCCTCAGATCCTTCACTCATTGTGCATGTGACAGTGTTATCAGGGCCTCAGGTAAAACGTTGAACTTGATTTATACCCAGAAAGGTCCCGTCACCTCACAGTCTCACTGTTTTTGCCATACCACACGTAGCATGCGCATACTTGGTGTTCAAGCTTGCTTGAAGATGTTTAGTTGTGGTGGGCCTGGTTGTCAGTGCCGTTGGTTTTCAAGTCCTTGTGGTTAGGCTGGCTAAAAATGTAAAATATTGTGAATAAAATTTCAGATGGAAAACAAATGTTCTGGTGTTGTAAATTCCCAATTCAACCGCTTTTCATAGCATTCAAACTGAGTTTACAAGAATAAAGGGAGGGTAGGGAGGGAGAAATAAAAATATTTGTTAACTGCATCAAATGTTACACAACAAATGGGAAATTTCAAATATCTTGGACACTTTTGTTATTTTGGACCCAGAGCTCTAAATGATTTTTACCTATGATAACTGTTTCTCTTTAAAGCAGGATGCATATAATTCATTATATCATTCCTTTATGCTGTTATTATTTCATTTAAAACTATTTTTAAACTAATATCTTACATAAAAGTGTAAAGTTACTGGCCTTTTTATGAATAGGCGTTAATACTTCTCATTTGTTTCTGTCAGTTTTCTCAAGAAAGGTTTTAGTTTTAGGAGTTAGACGGGCAAAGGAATTCTGGGACTTGTGGAAACCAGTGAAATGCTGAAAGGAAAACTGTAATAGGCTTCTCACACAACCACAGATCACTTGATTCTAGTTGAGTTGATTTGTTCTGTATGTTTACATTTCAATGACCCCTTACTTACAGCTTTGACTGATTGCTTGAAAAATGGCGTACTCTCAGAAAAAAGGTGCAAATGCTTTCACTGGGGTGGTACCTTTTCAAAAGGTACATGTTTGTACCTAAGGAGTGCATTTTGGTACCTTAAAGGTACCTTTATTTTTGAAAGAGTGCGTTTAGTTGTAATTCAAAGGTTCAGACACGCTTTCACTTATGGCTTCTGATTCCATGCCTCCATCTCTTTAAGTAAACTTGTTTATATAATGTTTATGGTTATGTGCCTGGCATGTTCCAAATCAGAGTATAATCTTTGTGCAGAATTGTCAAAATAATTTATTTTGCATTAAAGTTAATACTGTATGTATATGAAACATTTCAAATTAAAATCAGAATTTATCTAAAAACTACCTTTTGTAGCCTACTATTTATTGTGAGGTACAAAGGAAAAATGCATTCCAATAGTTCAGTGACAGAAACAGGTTACATTTTATCATATTTAAACAAACATGACTGTTTTGTACCGACAGGTTGGCATACGCTCTTAAAAAAAACTTCTATGCCCTAAAGAACCTTTCAGAGAAGAGTCTGAAATACATTTAAAAAATCTAAAGACACTTTTTGTGGAATGGAAAGGTTCTACTGACATTTAGGTTATTTATGGAACCAACAATAGGAACCCTTATTTTTAAGACTGTTTGTCGGACAAGGAAGTCCACTAAACCGTTTCTTTTTTAAGTACTCACATAACCCAAGATTAAGGTTTCTTGGAGGGCATGGACAGATAGTTTCCCAACATCATAAACACAAACACAAAACGTGACAAGAACATTAATATAGCTGCGGTGTACTGTGAATGCCCGAAAAGTTCCAGAATTGAGAGTGTAAAGAGGCGCTCTCCGTTCCACTTATTGTCTAAACATTTCCTCAATTGGTTACATATGTGTCCTCCTTATTGACAGTCACCAGATGGCCAAGTAAACAATGCACTCCCTAGGCAAAAAGCCAACTTGTGTTGCAACCTCAAAGTAGCCTTCTTGTGACCAAAGCCTTTAAATAGTGGAGTCAGAAATCTCTCCAAGTCAGCTCCTCACAACATGTGGACAAGCACGCTCCTGCTTACATGCTGCCTCTGGGCAGCTTTCGTCCAGAGCCAGGATCACGACGACATCGAGCCAGAACAAAGGAGAAACGTTTGGGAAGACATCATCGAGTTTCGTACCAAAGGCACCGGTGATGAATGCACCATGAGCGTGGCAGGACAAAGCGATCTGACAAAGCTCCGCATCACTTGCCTGGGCGTGGAGCGCTCTTACTGGTGCGAGTACCAGGGCAAGCCTCAGGTCTGCATCACTTACAGAAACAACCAAGTGCATTACTTCAGGCAGATTATGTGGAGTCTTCGCAAGCTGCAGAATGCTTGCCAGGGCCAGCACGTCTATAAACCTCACATGTGTAAGAGAGCATCAGATGAAGCACAGATGGTCTTCACAAGCTCTTCCTCATCACACGCCAGGCCAATGGACAGTCCCTACAGACCAGCTCCTGACAGACCCGTGCAGAGACGACGACAGCAGAGGCCAAAGCCTACTAGACCACAAATATTAAGAACCCAACCAGCCAGAGCTTCTCAAGACAACCTAAATCAACCTAAAGCTGTCAAATCCATCATACAGAGAATTATTACACCCAAACCTACTGTCCCTCAACCAACTACACCGGTACCCTTAAGTGAGTCCAAAAAACTTGCCCGGGACTACTGCTGGCGCTCATTTCAGGGAGTGTGTTCTTTTTTCATAGGGTGGTTCAGAAACTAAGAAAAAGGTAGGTTTTTTCAAATGACCAAAAACATTTACCAACATCCACCTTATTTTAATGTAGGAGTGTGTGTGGTACATTTGTTAATTGAGTGTGCAAGGCCTTGTTTTACCTGTCCAAAAACAGGTTGCTTGATGACTGGTATTGATCATATTATTTTTAATTCATTTTCATAATCCTAAATATTCACTGGTTTGTATTGCAAATATTTTTCCTGCACATTCTTATTTTTCTAGTTATTTACCTAATGACGTTAAGTCACATTCAAAGAAAATAACTTACTTCCTCCTTGCAATATAATGTACATTTGAAAATATGTATGTATAAGTGTATATATAAGTTCTCAATCTGAAACCTGTGTCTCCTTTCTTTATACCACTGCAGTCAATCACAGTCCTGCAGACAACAAACCCCATTCAAGAGGACTCCAAATGTCTAACAGCATGTAGGTTTTGGGCTGACATTGAGAAATGGAGGTGTATATTACAACTGACGGGACTTTCGGAACACCATTGATATATTCTCATGTATTGCAAATGTACAGACTCTAATGTTATTAGAATTGACAAGATTACACTGCTATCATTGAATTTAGATGTTGAGTGTAATGCTGTTTTGTTCTCCATCTGTAAACTAAGATGAGGAACTTCATTTGTACTGAATACTATATGTGTACTAATCTTGCTATGTTACTTATTTATGAGTGTTGACCAATTATGGTTCAGCATTTCTGAAAGCTGTAGAGCCACAGGTCACTTAAGACTGTAATATATGTATTTGAAAAGGTATATCCTAATGTGCATTTGATATGTTTCTGTATCTACTACATTTTATAGTGGAGTAGGACTTTAGGACTACATTTTTAGTGTTCTGAATAAATGTTGGTTCTTCTCCTTTTCTTTTTGTGTGGGAGTGATTTGCATAAGTGTGACAGTAGAGGACGCTATTGTGTTAGAAAATGCTTCGTACATGAGAAAGGTCTTTCGAGTGAAGGTCTCTGAGGGCATTTAGCATGCAAACTTTTAAGACAACTATGGACTATAGTCGGTTAAAATATTCAGTTGTGCATAGCCTACTAAATATGTTATTCTATGAATTTGATTACTGTTACTATTCATTTAAACTTACAGCTGCATCTTAGCTGTTGTAGGCCGTTCGGGTTTTGTATATTTTTGTTCATTGTTGCGTGTGTCTGTCTTTACATCGAAAGAGTAGCATTTACCCATCGTCGCATTTCCAATTCTGAGTCCGACTGTTCAAAAGAACCGATTCGCCTGAAATGAATGAGTCAGAACATGCAGGCTATTGCAAGTTATTACAGTCCTCAATTTGTTACGCTCGACATTCACATAAAAGCTAAGGAGTTTCTTTTGCGCTGTGCTGATATGTTATGATATATAAATCAGCCGAGACATGCCATCAAAAGTCATGCCAAATCAATATCCCTGAGGGAGCCTGAGGGAGGTGCGTGCGCGAGATGCTTTATAAATGGCAGTCACGAACTTCAGGTGCAAAACCAAAGATTTCACAGCTCTGTTTGTTTTCGGAAAAACATTTGTGACCACAAATGTCACATCCAGTTTTTTCTGCAGTTGTTTGACGGTAATTCCGATGAGGACATGAAACGCGTGACAGACATTGCTCTCGTTCTGATCTTCGCCTGTATCGTGCAACAGTTCGCACAGGTCAACAGCCTGAGAGACCGAGGGAGGAGAGCGCAGACAGATGGGAAGGGGAAGAGAAGGGGTCAGCGGAATGAAAGTGGCCTGAAAGGGAGATTCTCGCTGAAGGACGGAGCGCGGTGCTCGTGGCGCGCGGCGCGAGGGGATGGTTCGTTTGTTTTAGGAGTCACGTGCAAAAACGGGGCAAAGACTTTCGGCTGCGAATACGTAGCGAAGCCCACAGCATGTCAACAATACGCTGCTAATACCAGAGCGTATTGGAAACAAATCTCTCGTTCTCTAAAAAAGCAGAAGAGATTGTGTCGCGACTCTACGGCGATGGTCAAAGCCGGTATGTGCCGGAGCGCGCCCGCGGAAGCGCACTTCAGACTGAAGGACACGCGTCCCTCCTCCAGAGCCCCGTTACCGACAACCGCGGGAAATGATCACTGTCCTGACCGGATCGAGAGGCTGAGAGTGGCCGAAGAATACTGCAGCAACGCCTGGTCTTCACTGTGTACATTCTTCTTCTTGCTGCTCGAGAATGATGAGTGTTCGTGATTGACTATCTTTATATTATATTAATTCCTTGATTAAAATAAATTGCACTCTTATTTTTCCTATTTTGTGATTCATCAGGAGCACTTTAAATCAACTTTACATAAATATGGCCATCCTCAAAAAAATAATAATACATTTAATCCAGAAGCTGGAGGTTCGTACCAAAATATGAAGCAGTGTAAGCATATTTACATTTTGAGTTGCATAATATGAAAACATTATGATGACAAAAAATGAGAACAAAATTAATGTTTTATCTGAAACTGTCTGCACAAGAAAAACATTAGGTCACCTTTGATGAGATGGGCTCCACAAGATAAAATGTCAATAGAATCATACTAAATTTTGTCTAAATGTGTAAGTGTTTGTTTGAAATATCACAACAAAGTCCCCACCATGACAAAAAAAAACTAAATCTGTGTTTGTATGTTTGTTGTCTAGAGACACATGATTGAAAGCAAAATTAAATGTATATTGGAGTTTGGAATCGTACTGAATGATCTTTGGAATAAAATGGCTAAGTTTTTCCCCCGCTAAGCCTAATTTCTTATCCTCACTTGAATAGTACTCTTCAGTTCGGTCATTGCAAGCATTAAGTGTAGAACTTAATACTTTGCAATTACTTTGACCCAGAGTAACAAACCCAATCCTGTTGATGGATGTATTTAAATTAGATAGAGAGTGTGGTTTATGTGGACACTAATTTGTATAATGACATGGGTATGACATAGGTATTACAATTTGTAGGTGTTTTATCACAACTTTTTCAGTGTCCCCGAAATTTTTTTAAAATCTAGAAGTGCACACAGTTTCCTGTTAGGGGTAGGTTTAGATGTAGGGTCAGTGTAGGACAATACCACATACAGTCTGTATATTAGAAACACCATTACGCCTATGGAGAGTCCCCATAAATCACAAAAAACAACATGTGTGTGTGAGCGGGTTTATGTGGTTTATGAAGACACAAATTTGTATATTGACATGGGTATGACAGAGGTATTAGAATATGAAGGTGATTTATGAGGACATTTTCAGTGTCCCCGTAATTCAAAAGGCTTAAAAAACATACTAAATGGTGTTTTTTTGAAAATCAAAAAATGCACACAGTTTCCTGTAAGGGGTAGGTTTAGGTGTAGGGTAGGTGTAGGGTAATACCACATACAGTTTGTACGGTATAAAAACCCTTACGCCTATGAAGAGTCAAAAACCAACGTGTGTGTGTGTGTCTGCAGAGAGAGAGAGTAAAATTCAAAGTAAGATTATTATTATTAACCAAAACCATAAAAACATAAATTCTATTTTCAATCAAATTTAAGTAAAATAAATAACTGAAACTAAAAGATACATGACTTTGTAGGTGAAGATTGGCTGTTTGTTCTTGCGTGTATTTCAAGTAGAAACACTGAATGACTCTGATATAAACCCAGATTAATTTCTCCAACAGCGATCACTGCATTCCAGCATAAGCAATGTGCTTCTTTCCTTCTAGTCATTACAAGAATTCTTGGAAATGGTTATTCTGCAAGTTCAAATGGGGGAACAAATGCAGTATAGCTCCCATATTCATTTAAAGCTCAGAGCTTGTCAATACAACATGAACATTAAAAGTGTAACGATGAGGGCTGTAGCTGCTATGGTGAAACGCGACGTGAGCTTTTTCAGTGGCACAGAAGACTCGGCAGGCAGGAATATACTTCAAGAACATTTATTAAACATAAAGAAACAAACTGAACAAAAGCAAACGAAACGAACCACACGCAAACATGAACCATCAAGCAACGTTAACATCTGGGCATTTCACAACACACGATATTTATACAAACATAATCAGGACATAATTAGAACCACCTGGGCAACATGACTGGCAGGGAGTGAGAGACTGATTAGGGAGTCAAAGTTACAAACAAAGGAAAGCACATGGAGGACATTAAGGCACAGAACACATGGCACGAGACATCAACAAAACCACATACACATGAAAATATAAACAGAGCCCGCCTACGGTGTGACCTTCTCCAAGAGTCTTTAAGAGTGACGGCAGAGATGTCCACCAGGGCGGAGCAGGCGGCGGAGATGGCCACTTGGGCTCTCCAGGTCACGAAGATGCTCTCCTGAGCCGACCAAACAGTTCATGTGTCCTCCAGGGCCGTGCAGACGGGGGAGCAGACCACCTGGGCCTACCAGGCAGTGCTGATGCTCTCCTGAGCGGATCACACAGTTCATAAGCCCTGCAGGGCGGGGCAGATGGTGGGGATGTCCACCTGGATCAACCAACCAACGCCCTCCTGGGCCGAACAGGCTGGGACAGCGCCCTCCTGGACAGATCAGGCAGCGGAGCCCTCTTCCAGGGTGGAACGGACAGCGGCACAGCCCTCCTGGACCGAACAGGCTGTAACAGCGCCCTCCCGGGTCGGGCAGAGAGTGAAACCATCCTCCAGGGTGGAACGGATGGCGGCACCGCCCATCTGGGCCGAACAGACAGTGAAAACACCCAACGAGACTGCACAGGCTGAGTTTGTGACATTCTGGGCCGAACAGACAGAAATTGCGCCCTCCTGTGACCAACAGTCGGTGATAACGCTTTTCCAGACCGACTATACTGTGAGTACGCCCTCTGAAACCAGACAGACAGTGAAAACGCTCTCCTGGGTGGAACAGACTGACTTTGCGCCCCCGGTGCCTAAACCGATAGTGAGAATTCCCCTCTTGGCCCACCGGACAGCGACTCAAGAGGCCTTCAGGGTTTGAGCAGCTATCAATGGGGTCTCTGGAGACTCTACGACTGACACCGACATCTCCAGAGGGGATGCAGCCATTGGAGGACCCGATGGAGTCTCTGAGCCATATACAGGCTCTGACGGCCTGGGCCATGGGACATCACTATCCTCACCGAGCTCCGGCGATTGTGAACCTGGATCACAGACCTGGTCTGGAGGATCCGGCCACGGGAGTTCTGGATCGTAGACAGCGTCTGGCGGATCCGGCCACTCTGGTTCTGGATCACAGACCTGGTCTGGAGGATCCGGCCACGGGAGTTCTGGATCACAGACAGCGTCTGGCGGATCCGGCCACTCTGGTTCTGGATCACAAACAGTGTCTGGCGGATCCGGCCATACAACACCCAAATCGCAGACCAACTTCTCTGTGAACGGCTCCTCGTACCGTTCTACGAGGTTGAGACCCGTTATGTGCGGACTGTGTACCGCGAAGACCTTCAGCAGGTTCTCAGGCTGCGTAACCGGGACAGACTGGGCTTTCAACAGCTTTCAACAGGGACTTGTGACAGTGCAGGGAACTTGTGCTTGGTGCTGCGTGAATGCTCCGCTGGCATGACGAGATCGGGATTTTCCTACCCAGGCTCGGGATGTCATCATGGTTAAAAACAGCGCTTGCCACCATGGAAGACCCGTAATTTCGGGGATTATAGAGTCTTGGAGAAACGCCGCGCCGTCCATGAACTCGCACAATCTCTGCGTCACTTAGTCCTGATTGTTCAGCGAGCTGATAAAACTCACCGATGGAGTCCTCGAAGGTGGGACGCCGATGTATGAGTTCAGCGAGCCGCTGAATAAATGCCATCTCTTCTCTTTCTGGTCAGATGTTCTGTAACGATGAGGGCTGTAGCTGCTGTGGTGAAGCTTCTTCAGTGGCACGGAAGACTCGGCAGGAGGCACATGCGTGAGGGGGGGGCCGAGGGTGCTTGAGCACCATGTAACTATTAATCTCAATTTTGCTAAATAAAAGGATCTGCCAGTCACATGACCAATTAACCAATGCTCACCCTTGAGGGCAGAGCGCTCTTTGTCACAAGCCGGTACGGACTTTTGCACCTGGTGCATCATGGATATTTCTTTAGAGTTTACTTGTCATTTAAGCAAGACAGTTGCGTTTTTGTATTAGTGATGTTATGTGTGTTTATGTTCAAGTTAGTTTGGTTCATTTGCAGCCCTTTTATATAAAAGTGTAGCTGTTAACGTCATGGAGAGAGACATGTAGGGGAGTGACTTGTTGATATTGCCCTGCGTTTGAGAAGCGTATCATATTAGATCCGTCATGAATGTGAGATGTTGTTATTCAGCCTTCGATCTGCCCCTTTTTTAATTCAGAGCACCCGCCCCTTTATATGTCTCTGCACAGCCCTTTCTTCAGCAGGCAGGAATATACTTCAAGAACATTTATTAAACATAAAGAAACAAACTGAACAAAAGCAAACGAAACGAACCACACGCAAACATGAACCATCAAGCAACGTTAACATCTGGGCATTTCACAACACACGATATTTATACAAACATAATCAGGACATAATTAGAACCACCTGGGCAACATGACTGGCAGGGAGTGAAAGACTCATTAGGGAGTCGAAGTTACAAACAAAGGAATGCACATGGAGGACAGAATGTAAACATTAAGGCACAGAGCACATGGCACGAGACATCAACAAAACCACATAAACATGAAAACATAAACAGAGCACATCTATGGCATGACAAAAAGCCTAAATTAGGCTTAATGTTATCTTTAACTATTTATTTTATGATTGTTTGGCATAATTATTATTGCAATTGGAAATGCTTCATTTTCTTGTATTACAGTTTGCTTTTACAATTTAACTTTCTTACAAAGAAACTCTGAATCAGTTCTATATGTTTATATTATATATGAAAGCAATACATTACTCTTTTGAAGCTTCACATATAAACATATTTCAGAAATAGAAGTGGTCAGTCATGGACCGAACATTTAAACACTCAAAACCGATTTTAGCATCTTGTGGGTTTTTGGTAGCCATACCAGCCCGTGATTATGAAATTAAACACACTCACACATGTTGTGGCCCCTCCTTTCCAAAAACAACATTTCCACCAAAATTATGGTCACATTCTGAGCCCATTATTGCATTTTGCCAGTGTTTTCAATCTGTCATTTAAAGAAAATCAACAGAAACATTTCTGGACTTCTAAATTACAAGAAATGTGCACACATAACAGTGGAGGGAAAATCTAATGGAGGACAAATGCATAGATCCCATATAAGCTAAACAGCCTATTGTTGCGTGACTATTGTTAAGAATGAAAGAATAACAATTGCCCAGATTTCAGTTCTTTGCTTCTTTCCATCTATTAATGAAGGTGTGGTGCTTGCTTAAGTGCATGATGCCAAACGCTTTCTTCTCCCACTGAGATTAATTTAAGCACTGCTCTCATGTAACCTCTCAAGGGAATCCTTTACTTGCTGGTGGGTCCTGGGTGTGGTTTCCTGAAAGGTTTCAGTATGGCCTGAGGTGGGCTGATCGCACACCCTGACATTCTGAATACCGATTGGCTAAAATAATGACCTTAATAAATTCCATCCTGGACGTAGTGGACAAATTAGGGGCTTTGTGCTGAAAGTGCCAGCTTTGGGATTTAGTAAAGCGATTTAGAGCTTGTATTCACACAGGCACATTCCACACAGCACACATAGCATAGAATCTTATTAAGAGTCTCGACGTCTTTGTAGCTCATACTGAGTAAAGAAATGTGATATTCAGCTGTACACTGTACAAGCAAAACATACAACAGGCACCTTTTTAATTTACAACAGTTATAAATAAATTATCTTTATAACAGTTATTAATGAAATGACTTTAACTGTCTCCGTAATTCATTTATTACGAGGTTGAGGCAAGCACTTTGATCCCACATTATATTTAACAGTATCCAGATTTCCCAGAGGGCAAGCAACGCTGAAAAGAATTGACGTCAAAAACCAGATCAAATATGCAAATTAAATGACGTCAACACTTTGACGTGTCGTTGATTTTATGTAAATTGAATGTCAAACAAATTGGCCAAGATATACACTAAACCAGTTTCAGTGTGGGATAAAATTTCTTTTGTTATAACAAATTGCCTCCAAACTGAGTTTAAAATGACGTTGCAGCATTTTGATAAAGTCTTGACTAATATTTGATGTCAAATTGATATCGAAGTGGACAATTTTAGTAAAATTTATATATGAAAAATGGATGTTTTGATACGAAAGCTTGTTCGTTTCATGTGTGTGCCTGTGTGTGCCATTTATCTTGTTAACTCCCTTGTTTATCCCAGTAATTTTCATTTGTGTGAATGTAGCTGCTGTACGTTTATTGAACTGCAGCATAAAAATACTTTCGAACAACAATATTGATGCAGTAGGAAATAATCTCAAGAAAAAATGCACATGGGGGGTCTATTAAAGATTGAATTTGTTAGAGCATACTGCCATCTACTGGGAAAAAAATATTTTTTGGACAACAGAAAGAAAACGAGGAACTAATATAGATATCAGTAAGGTCCATCATATTTTATTTTCACACAATACATCAACCAAAACAATTCATTAACCTTTCGCAAACCATTAGTCTGTTAAAGAATCAGTACACAAACATCACTCCAGAAGCATTACACAATACCCTCCTATTCTCCAACACTGAGACTACTTATTCTCACAAAACATAAAATATGTAAAAATAAACACAAATGAAAAATGTGCACAAAAAGCCTGAAGATCATATAAGGTGTAAATAATCAGCACAATGTTTTTTTCTAATCATTACCACCACACAGGTAGAGGAGGGCCTTCTGGTAATCTCCATCAGTGTCCTCCTGAAAATAAAGGCAAAAACAATAATAAGAATTATTTGTGCTTATGTGTGTTTTCACGTGTGTGTCCGGGAAACTTGCCTGTATGGTGCTGTAGAGTGATTCTCCATACTTCTTCTTATATATCGCTCTGATGTCCAACATATCGCGTTCACTTCTAGACACCATGATTCTTATGAGAGACTCATCATCAGTGCCAGCACGCTGTGAATAAACAAGCCAATAATGTGTTGTTATCATTCAGACCAACACATTCATTTAATAAACAGGCCACGAGTTGTCTTTATTTTTCTACTTGGAAGTGTCAGTGTTTAATAATCCAAAATGAGCAGCAAATGATCAGGAGGGAAAAAATAGATGAGAATCTCATGGAAATAAGCATACATACCCGCATAGAATCTCGAACGGATTCAGCAAAGTAAGCAGGCACACTTTTTGCGCACTTAACTAAAGGAGGGAGAGAGAAAGAGAGTTCAAATTTCAGCAAAAGGGACAGATCATCCTCCAATTACATTATTTACTCACCTTCACGTTGTTCTTGACATGTATGCTGTTATAAAAGTTATGTAACATTGACAGTGCTCATAAATATAATAAAAGACCCAAGAAAATGCTAAGAAAAGTAACACCCACATACAGTAACACCATAACAGCATACAGTCCTAGTGAGTGTTACTCTTCTTTGCATTGTCTTGGATCTTGTGATCTTCCTAGTTCATCTTTCTATTCAAGCAGCTGCATCTATTTTACCAGACGGACACTAGCATGAACTATTCTTTTAAGTTTTGTCATAGAGTGATGGTTCAGTCCATCTAAACAGCAAATTACAACAGGGATTTTCGTACCCACGGCTACTAGCAGTGCTTCCAGGTTCCCAGTGCACTCATCTTTTATGCTCTCTTCAATGTCACAGCCGGCAATCTTTTTGTAGGCATCAAACACTGAAACAGGGACACCAAAGCCATTAGGATGGCTCTTCAAGGCAGTTCTGAACGCATCAAAAGGCTTTGAACACACAAGCGTGCACCTTTTCTCAGGTGTTCAGTGCTCCTGTTGCCGAGTATGTTGATGAACTTGTCCTCGTCCGTGCCGAATTTCTCCTCTCCGGCAGCGTACAGCTCCTGAAACACGATCAACGAACAAACACTTCTAAGGTTCGCAACTTAAACCTGAGGATCCAGTTACGTCTTTTCCATGTTTACATCTACGTACATACGCAACTCTAATGATCAAGCAAATACAGCTGAGTGCAATTTATAATTATTATTCTTTCATTGGGCTTTTTGCCTGCTTCACAGCATAATTGATTATCAACTTTACATGGAAAAAAGATGCTCTGATATTCTACTTAATGTAACTTTTACCAATATGAGGGAGAATAAGTAACAAAAATTACAACATTTCTTTCAAGGAACACAAAATAACAGTAAACAGTTACAATTATAAAATGTTTGGTGGAGCAAATGCTTTATTTTAAGGGTAAACTGTCTCTTTAAGAAATTCACAATACTATATCAGAGTGTTTATTCACTCGTGACTATGAACTTTACCTTTGCATCTTTCTCCACTCTGCTCTCATCCACTCCCTCCTCTCTGTTTCCCTGAGTATAGAAACAGAAGCATAACCAAGGTCAGAGGACGTCACAGAAACATCAGCCCTCCTCCATCACCGCAAATATGCTGAGACGGGGCGTGGAATTTTCCCTAACCTGGTCAACTCTAATATCGAATTACCCACACTCTACCCCTGAGAACCATTTAATCTTCTCAACAACATTAACTTTAGAGCTGTTTTAATTACTTAAGAATGACTTCACTGGTGCTCATGTTATCATTCCAAGAGGAAGCTGCACTGTTTCATCTCTCTTACCTTGTTTAGTATCCTCTCCCATCTCTTGCCCTAATCAACACATTAACTGAAACTGTATATCACAGTATGAGAAATTGTATATGCTAGTAATATAGTAATGACAGATATATCATAAAAATAGTTATTTTTCATTTAAATGGTTAATATATGTCTATTTCTTACAGAAGAAGTACATTTTTGATAATCCAGTGAACTTAGTATTGAAGTATTGAAAAATATTTATTTTAAATGTGTTGCACAAAATCAAAGATTATAACTATTTATTTATACTTCATTCTACTTTTCTATGTACTCTTTCTTATGCTCTCTCTCTCTCTCTCTCTCTCTCTCTGTATATATATATATATATATATATATATATATTCTGATTATATATTTTTATTTTTATTTTAGTTTTTTATTTTTGAACTGAAAGCCATTTCTTTACCTGTGCAAGGATCACCAGCAGCCTCTGATAATGTCCTGATGTATCACCCATGATGTCTTTTTCCAGCTTGCTTCCATATTCTAGGTCAAGACACATGAGATGGGATCTGTTGACAGTTCACACTTATCTCAACAACTGCTGCTTAATAGTCTCATTGAATTAGTTTAATGGGAAGGGATCAGTTGTAACAGTGATGCTTCGTAGAGACATGCTCCATATGGCCTGTTTGTTCGCAATACAGACACTAAGGCATCTTTAAAAAAGGGAAATCCACAGTTTTACAAAAAAATGACCCTTAACATACACATATATAAATAGATAATAGATAACAATACATAAATATAAATAGACATGATCAAGCATCAACTTTACAATAGTGGGACATTTTCATGTCAGCCCTACCCTGTGCCTTAATGATGAATGTTACCTTTCTTATAAGCTTTTACAATGTCTTTCATCTCATCACATGTCCTGGATGCCAGGATCTCAATTAAAACTTCATCCTCTGTACCCACTCCCTGTAAGAAAATAAACAATTAAAAAGATATCCAATCTGAGATGAGATAGGCTCATGTTTGTCAGAACGGAAAAGCATTTTCATAAAGAATTGGTTTTTTTTGTTTTCTTTTTCTAGTTTTTTTTTATATCCCACTCAGGATGGAAATGTTTTATTTCACCTTGATGGCTTTGTGGAGTTCATGTGCATCATATAATATGATTGGATACATGAGGGCCACGATGAGATCCTCTAACTTCCCACCAAGCTCTGATCGTAGGTCTTTCACCAGATCCTGAAAACATGAGCCGAGAAACAATATGCTGCACGTTAAACTGAAGATGTGAAATGTTTTAGAAATTCAGAATTATATCAACATCAAAAAGAAAATAAATAAACTTGATGAACTGCTATTGATGAACCGCATAGGCTTCTAAATAATTGAACGGAACAACGTTCTTTCTTGAATTATGTCTTTTGTCTTTATTTGTTTTCATTTTCAGAAGACGCACTCAAAAGGGAAAATACATTTTCACATAATTTGGACTCAACAAACTAAGTATTCCTGGTCTGACACTACATAATGATGTAATTTGCTCACCTTGCCAAAAGCCTTTTTATAGGCTGCTTTTATTTCCTGTCTCTGAGCATTACTGCGGGCTGCAAGTAACATGAGGATGGCATCTTCATCAGTGCCTGGAAATAAAGCATTATAGAGGGTGGTGGAATTAAGATATAGTGTAAAAATGAGCTGAAGATGTTTTTCTTTAGTCTTAGCAAATAAGCAAACTCTCTTAAAGCTCTGATTTGTTAAACTTACCGATCCCTTTCATGGCCTTGCGCAAAACTTCAGCATCATGTTTTGCATTGAAGTTCACAAAGGGTTTCACACTTCCTCGGGTTGCCTGCAGAAAATACAATACCAAAATAAATCTATAGCAAAAACTTCTCATAATATAATATAAAGTAGACGTATGTGTGGTTGCATTCTAAAACTTGTCAGATGTCCTTTGAAGATGCACTAGTAAGACCAAAATTATTTGTAGCCCTTACTTACATGTTCTCAAATCAGAAAAGACAGCAGCTATATAAAGTTTGCAGGGAAAAATCTGTTTTTATATTGAACCAAACGCACAATACCAGGCTTTGGTATTTGCAGACTGACTAGGAAAATGTCAAATAATAATAACTAACATGCATAATAATTCGAGGCACTAAAACATGTGGAGCAGGTGTTTGAGAATATGAGAAACATCAATCTCATTTATTAAACTCATGCATGCAATGGCTCATGTCTTTCATCATTACCATGTGTAAATATTGAAGATATATCTAGCAGACAGATATGAACCAATAACAATGAAAACTGTTTGCAATAATCGTGCTCTCAGTCTCTCGATGACCTTTCAATGGCTGGAAGCACCCATTTCCACAAGTCTTGTTTACATTGCGATTGTATCTTTCTGGTAACCTCTGCAAACACTATATACACAGAGAGTATCTGTAATCCATACATGGCTGATTAAAGATAGACAAAGATTGTGGCTCAGGTTAATGATAGTGCTGCGGTGAAGAATGATATAAGGTATAAGGTATAAGGTTTGGGTTTAGGGTTCAAGTTCAGGTTGAAAGTTAGGGATCAGTTAACCCCGAGACCTTCGATCTGATTTGATCCCAAAAGCAGTAGCTTCAATCTTTCCTTGTTTTATGATTCCTTTAATAAAGTGCTATGACAACATGTCTTAGAATCATGACACCTTGAAAAACAGCCCGTGTCATAGCATTAAACTTTTAAGAAACAACACACGATATGCCAGCCCAAGCATGGTTAATCCTTGTGGAAGTACTACAGTCTATCTGTGTTTGCTTGGTTCTGGCAGGTGTGGGATGATAAAGCTATAGTGACCAATTCGGGGGGTTTCCTCAGCCTGATCTGATACAGGTCTCATCTGCTGTAATCCAATCATCCATCACCTTCACCCACTATGATGGCTTAACCGTCACCATGCCAACATAGATCTGATAACTTAACCCTTAAATTCTACTTGATAAGAATGAACTTATGTGGAAACTGCCCCCGTTATTTATTTATTTATTAATCTATTTGTGATAGTAATAACACTTGTATTTGTAATTTCTAGTTAAACCATTAAAGAGTAATGTTCTAAGCTTAGAGTTAAGACAGCTAAACATGACACAATACAAAGACCCAAAAACTCATCATAAACTAAATTATTAAAAATAATACAAATTATTATACAAACGCAGTTCAGCTCTTACCATTTGTACAGGTTCAGGCAGCACTATGTGCAGTTCTGGAAAAGAAAAGAAAAAAAGTTATTATTATCAGACCAGTTCAAAAGAAATTGAAACTCATTACGTCAAATTGCCAAGTACCCACAGCAGCTAAATAACTTTAAATTATTCCTGTCACTCATTGAAGCAACGCTTTTTACAATAGGCTACGTTATCTATTCAGGACAGCGAACACACCTACCTGTTGCTGTATACGTTAGTCACCTGTGTGCGAGAGGTCAGACTTCTGGCGCGTGCTAACAGTCAGCGAAGTTGTTGTAGCTGGATGAAGGACACGCCCTCAAAACCAGTTGTCAATCATTTTGACTGACGTGGAGAAAAGAGTAACGATATAGACGATAGATGTTAGTAGCTGTAGGCTTTATATTCGGTGTCCTTGTGATGGTGGATTTATATTTCTCCTCATTTAGTACACAAAAGGGTTTAAATTATTGTTATTCAAAAATAGTAAATAGTTATAGAAATGACAGCGAGATGCGTAGAGCTACAGCAAAACTCCAAACGTCCACAAGTGGCCAGCAGAGGGCCAGGTTTGGGCATATGTGATCTGTTTAATATATATATAGACCTGCAGTAAATAGTTTTTATTTTCCAACTATTGAATTTCAGCAGAATATAGGCATCACCCGAACAATGCATGTGTCATTTGCTACATTTTCACCACAATGTAATTTCCATTAAATGACTTCTTTGTTTTGGATAGTTTCATAATGGAATAAAAATAGAAATTAAAAAATAATAAATTTTTGAATATTTTTACAAAGTGTACTTTGGTGCATCTGTAAGTTGTTTGTGTGCAGACTAAAGATATTGTCAAATGTTTTTGTTAGATGACGTTCAGATGATGTTTCTTAGCTTTGAACACAATCAATATTTTGAGTATTATTCATTGCAGAAGCATCAGGCTTTGACAGAAGTAATAACCAGAACACGGAGAGTCCCTCTCCGAATGCTGATTGATGGGCAATATAGCAGATATATTTCATTGGCCTTTCTTAAAGAATTATGTTTTTGTCAGAGCCTTTTAATGATATGCTAATTTTGTTTATGTGATTTATACACCACTTCAACACAGCAAAATATTCCTTTGTTTTAAGGTAATGGATAAATAAACAATTCTGATTGCTTGCCAGGCAAGAGTGAGCCAAGATTAAAAATGATCAATTAATTTCTAATGCGTCAGTGGCAAGTGCACTAAAATTCACTCATACTACATGTAAGTATCCCTCGTCAAGTAAGATCCCTGATGTTTGTTAATGCAGTGTCATGTGAATTTAATTTTCTCACTTGCCTCACAAACGTATACACACAGTGTGTGAACGGTTTAATAAAAGCAACAATAAAAGTTGACTTCATTAGGATTCATGGTTGAAGATGTTTTGCGAGCCCGGTTATTGACATAATGCTGATTGAAGAGTGTGCACACATACATGCAAACTAGATCATTTGGTTTAGGTTTATTTTTGCATCATTTATCTTTATTCGCTTTAGTGTGTAAAAGAAAGGGCAATAAAGGACTACAAGAAAGCATATTGAATAATATAAAACGCAGCCTTTTTTGTTGTAAGCATTACAAAACAAACATTATGTCTGAACATCAAACAGGTCTCCATTGTTAGTTAGCAGCTCCAAAAAGAAATTCAGGGTTGCATTATGAAAAATCATTTTTCAATGGAGACATTTTCTCAATATGCAGCATAATTGATTCCACTTTTTTTATTCAAAAATAACCATTTTCATTCCAATAACAAACAGTAGGGAAAAAAAACTAGTTAGTTCCTGCCCTGAAACTAGCCAGCAGACATATTGACTGACTTTTTAATTAATCTCTGTGCGTGTGTGTCATTTTGTGTGAGTGAATAGTATTGGCTTTACAAACTAACATATGTTGAATTAATGTTATTGAAAATCTGTGCAGTCAATAATCTATTTTTACAAAGAACTGATGTCAGAATAGCATTTTAATCAATAAAAACAAAACGTGCACAGAATATTGTGTCTGCTGAAACACATAAAGCATCTGCAATGCTATATCAATAATATACAGTAAATACATCTCACATTTCCATTGTAAAGCTTTCAAAATTCCTCAATACAGCTTTTGCTGTCGCTTCGTTCATTGTCCAGAGCTGTCCTCCAAAAGTCTCTTTTTTCATCTTTATGATATTTCTCTCTCAGAACCCACGATGTCTGCGGGAGCCCAGATGTGGCTGAAGGGTGCTATTGCCTACAGAGTTCCTGAGCTGTTTCAGCAGCATCCACAGAAGAAGTCCCATCAGAACCAGCATTAGTGTAAAGAGCCCCAAATACACACTTATGTTCCAGCCCCATCCCGCGGTAAGAGGCAAGGAGGTGGACGTCAACAGGAACTTCCTCGGGGAGGGCATCAGTTGCAAGAAAATTGCATAAAACTACTGGAGCTCTTTATGGATCCCTGAGATCAAGCAGTGTGATACTTCATTCCCGTGTAAAATTTATTCATGACAGGTGCTCTTCATGTCCTTCAGTCATTAAATCTTTATAATCCAAAAGGAAGCATGCTGTGTCTCTTTGGTGTTGAGCAAAATGAAAATGATGCTTGATGTACTCTCTGGAGCTGTGCCCCCTCCTACTGTTGTTGAGTCACATCCACACCCCTTCATCCACTCCTGTGTGCGTGTGACCAAAACGCTGTCACAAAATAAAACATAAATGGCAATTAAAAGGGCTTTACATTATAATAATGAAACTAAATGTTTATATGTAGTCTCTTTTCCTGTTTTCAATGGGTTTTTGGACGCTTTCAGCTGACCTCTAACCTAGCTTGACCAGTCTGGATGTCTGGTATAAAATAATGTTTATTAAATAAAATGTGTTATAAACAAAATGAGTCTTTCCAGCAGAGGTCTTCACGTAAAAGCTGTTGTTGACATATAGGCCTATTGAATACAAAGTTGGACAAAATAAAAACAGGCTATTTAACTAGTCAATCGAATAAATATTCAATTATTCTAAATAATTATTTACATTATTGCTTACTAAAAGAACTAAAAGCATGATTAAAACGTTTTATATAAATGTACATAATTTTAGGAAATTATTGAGCTATTTTCTTTATTAGGCTTTTATGGCTTCAGGTTAAAAAACCGTTACGCTACTTTTTTAAAAGCTTAAAGATTGAGAAAGAAAGAAAGAAAGTATCGTCAGTGTTCTGAACGAATTTTATTACGTTCGCTGTTACTATGGTAACCAGAGATGGTTTGGGTGGTTGAAAAACATGGCGCTGCTGAGGAAACGTGTTAGCTGCAAACAAAAATATGTTTGCTGCTGCTATACCTAGCTGGAATTTTATTTTTTGTCCGCGAAGGGAAGCGTATCACTTGGATGAATGTCTATGAAAAGGCGGTATAGTTTTTCTCCTAAATGTTAACATGACGTAAATCATCTTGTAAAGCGGACCAACTGACACTGCTAATGTTAGCAACTTCATCTGCAGCAGACTCCGCCACTAACTAACTAATCCGCGGGATAATCCAGTCAGTCGTGACGACTAACCAGGACCACTGTGTTATACGTTCATCAGAAAAGCTCGAAATTTATAACTACTATCTTGGGGAATCCGTAACAGAACTGGAGCGTCTTAAAATATCAGCGCTAACGTTAAATAGAAAACGGTTAACTTAACCCGTGACAGTTTAAAAGGATCTGTAAAGTGAGTACTCTGACAAACGAGATGGAATTGAATTTAAACCACGTTGATTATCTCCAGGTAAGTTAATCACGACATCTCCGTGTGTGTTTGTAAATCTGCGGTGATTTATAGCGGCGAGTTAGCACTTGGTTGTTAAAATGCAAACTGGCTGAGACATTTAGGAACCTTAAATATTATTAATTATCAAAAAGAAAATTATACCCTGACCCATATCATCTTTGTTTTTACAGGTTGGAGTCACATCTCAAAAAACCATGAAACTTCTTCCAACTGTGGGGCGAAAAGCAACTCAAAAGGTATATCTTCATCCCTTTTAAAAGAATATTCAGCGTGCCACATCTATAACACATAATATTACATAATATTACTCATTCCTCCTCACAGTGCTGACAGTTATTCAAAAACATGGAATATTCTTTTAACAAGAAAGTCAAACAAAAAACTTACTGTCCATGAATTCAGGTATTAATATCTGTAACAGAAATTTAAGGTCTTATATTCTTTTCATAGTTTAAGGGTTTATTGATGTTTCTGTTGTAGACTATTTAAGGGGCTTACCTTGTAAAACAAGAGTGCTGGAAATTAGATCCTACTCGTGAAAGAGCATGCGACGTGTCCTATTTATTTGTGCATGTGCTTGACATTTCTCCCCCACTCAATCAAACAGGGAACAAACATTTGTCTAGAAGCAGCCTAATGGCTTGACAAATGAAGTTGTGGTTGTGTCCGGTCGTTGTAATGTGCCGTTTTCTCATTGCAGGTGGCTGTTGCAGATCATGATGGTGTTGTGACTTGTTTTGGAATGAAAAAAGGGGAGGCTGTGGTATGTATTCCTCTTTTTAGTAAACACTAGCATTCGAAAGTTTGGGTCAGAGAGATTAAAAAAGAAAGAAATGAGCAAGGATGCATCAAGTTGATCAAAAGTGGCAGTAAAGACATTTATGATGTTATAAAATATGTTTCAAATAATAAAGGCTGTTCTTTAAACATTCTGTTAATCAAGAGTATCTGAGAAAAATGTTTAGCTTGTTATCCACAAAAATATTAACATTGATACTTATCAGAAATATTTATTGAGTACCATCAAAACAATATTTTTCTCATTTGAAGAATAAATGTGTGACTGTTTTTGCCAGCCTGTGTTCAAATCGCTCCCAGGACAGAAGATCTCCAGACTTGAGCTTGGAGGGGCTTTGGGAACCCCACAGGAAAAGATCTTTGTGAGCTCAGGCTCTGAAGTGAGGGGATATACAAAAAAGGGCAAACAGTTTCTTACATTTGAAGCCAACCTAACAGAAAGCATAAATGCCATGTGAGATCCTCTACTTGTTTTTTATTCTTTCTCGACTTGTATTCCTATACTTATGACTAGCAAACTTGATAATGCATGTAATAGATTGTCATTTTTCGGGTGCTTCACTTTTGTTTGTGCCTTATTTCCCACAGGCATGTTTCAGGGTCAGATCTGTTTGTGTGTGCCAGTTACATTTATAACCATTACTGTGACTGCAAGGATCAGGACTACTACCTGTCAGGAGACAAGATCAATGACGTCCTGTGTTTACCTGTGGGGACTGTGGGCCACATTGTGCCCAT
Organism: Enteromius paludinosus; assembly: GCA_032361165.1. Taxonomy (NCBI): domain Eukaryota; kingdom Metazoa; phylum Chordata; class Actinopteri; order Cypriniformes; family Cyprinidae; genus Enteromius; species Enteromius paludinosus. Next base: position 9,847,744 of record JAUMHQ010000071.1, read on the forward strand.
CCTGGCCTGCCAGGACAGAGTACTTCGAGTATTGCAGGTAGTGTGACGCAACCTCCAGTCATGTCCAGTCTTTTATTACCTAATTTACTTTTATTTTCTCATGATATTTGTTACTTGGTGGCCGTATCCAATACTTGATGCTCAAATCAAAACTTGACTTGACAAAATCATCCTACACTTTGTGCTCCATCAGGGCTCCGACCTTCAGTATGATGTAGAGGTTCCCGGACCTCCAACTGTTCTGGAACTTCTCAACAGAGATGGTGGTATGTGCTAAAAATCTGCTAATCAATTTTAGTGTGAAAGCATGTATTGGTTGAGTCAGAGAAACCGATAATGCATTAATTATCTTGTTATTCAGGAAAGGGTGGTGAGGAAGTTCTTTATGGAACAGCTGATGGGAAACTAGGTCTTGTACAAATTACCAAATCTAGATCCGTTACTAGTTGGGAACTGGATAATGAGAAGAAAAAAGGAGGTAGGGATTAGATAGTGAGAGGCTATTAAATATATATACATAAAAAATTGAAGCCATGCTAATTTATATTGGTCTTTTTAAGGTGTGCTTTGTATTGATACCTTTGACATTGTTGGTGATGGTGTGAAGGACATCCTGGTGGGAAGGGATGATGGGACTGTGGAGGTCTACGGATTGGACAGTTCAAATGAACCAACACTGCGTTTTGAGAATGTGAGTGTTACATAAAGTGATAAGTGTTAATTAGTCTTGGAACCATTAAATAGAACCTAGACTCAAATTAAACTCTGCTACACTACACTTGTGATAATTTTCTTTTTCAATGTTTACAAGGTTTTGTCTGAGAGTGTCACATCGATCCAGGGTGGCTGTGTTGGAAAGGAAATGTATGATGAAGTTCTTACAACGACTTACACAGGTTAGCTGTAACTGTTAGATACGAGAATTGAACTGTGTGTTTTCAAAAAAAACTTCATGTGTTCACACAAGTCTTGTGTGTGGTTTCTAGGATGGGTGTCAGGTCTCACCACGGAGCCTCAGCAAATGGTAGCAGGGCCAGGAGATGAGATCAAAATGAGCCGGGAGACCCAGGGGAAGGTGGCTGCACTCAGGTACTACATCTGGCTGCATGATGAATCTTAAAACAGATCCGTTTACTAAACTGGCTTAGAATTTGAAACACTTTCTGGACGTGCACGTGTCTGTACAGGGCAGAGTTAGAGCAGTTGCAGGTGAAAGTTTTGCAGGGGAGAGAAAAATACCAGCAGAGCTCTCAGTCCAGCACGGCTGTGTCTGCTGTGCCAGTCTTTAGCATCAATGACAAATTCACATTGTGCCAGGATGATGCCAGCTACAGCCTCACACTAGAGGTGCAGACCGCCATTGACAACTTGCTGCTACAGGTAAGATAAATACACCAATTCATCTTGCTTTTATTTAAATAAACTACTACTTAAAACTTTGGGTTTGGTAATATTTTATAGTGTTTTTGAAATAAGTCTCTTTAGCTCACCAAGCCTGCATTTGTTGGTTCAAATTGACAGTAAAGGCAGTTATGTTGTGAATATTTACTACAATTTTAAAATAACTGCTTTTTGTTTTAATTTTTTTATTATTTCTTTCTGCGGTGTCAAAACTGATTTTTCATCAGCCACTACCCTAATCTTCAGTGTCACATGATCTTTTGGAAATCATTCTAATGTGCTAATTTTGATTTAAGTATTATATTAAGTATTTCTATTTCTATAGAAATCGCTATTACCGCTAATCAGCAGTTTTACTTAGCTGTTTGATTGAAACTGTGATAGATTTTTTTTTAAGGACTCTTTGATGATTAGAAAGTTCAAAGGAACTTTTTTTTTATATATGTAACAAGGTAAAAACAGCTTTTACAAGGGATGAGAAGATTCCCAGGTTCGCTTCGCTCGGTCCATCGGCTTAAAAACTTAACGATGCATTGCATCGGTTTAAAATGTGTGCATCGGATCCAAATTGGCATTTGTATCACGATGCATCGTTTCTATTCTATCTGCATCGGTAAAACCCGATTTATTTTTTTATAATTATTAGTAGACATACTATACTTTCATTGTTTAGAAAGTGGAATTTGTAAAATATGTCGCGCCACTATAAAATATAAAAGGCAGCGCGACGAATCTGACAACACACTTGAAGCGCCGACAAGGTGTGCGTTTGGAGACTCCTCCTCCTCCTCTCAGTCGGAATCAGCTGAACCTGCTACAGTTAGCGGGACGCCGGGTGAGCAAACGATGAAAAAAGCGTTTGCCATGCGCAGCTGAACCGTGGCTTGTACTGCAGTAGTCTACAGAGAAGCATCTTATTTCTGTCGTATTTTCCAGCGTTCTTCTCCCAACACTGTGTGCTTTGATTTATGTCATTGCAGCATACTTTGTTATGAGACTGTCTATATTATAGTTTACACAATAAACTTGAGCAAAGTTTTCAATATGTGTTTATGAAAAAATAAAGTCTTTCAGGAATAAATATGTCTGACCCTTCTCACATTTTGTATAAGAAATATTATATTTTGCCAGACAACAGAAGGCTTGCATGCAGATGCTTGATTGAATAGGTTATGCTTTGAGATCCAAGACAAAATCATGAAAGAATTCCATCAATAAAATGTATTTGTATTTAATAATTGAATTGACAAACTAATCATAAAGCTAACAAATGCTTCTAGTTTTATTCATTTAACAGGCCTTTTGAAGTTTGGGCAAAACGGGTGTAAATTATGCGATTTTGTGCATTTTATTTTTTCATATGGTGAGTGTGAACAGCTTGTTCCAAGACAATAACCGACGTAATCGCCCCTTTTTTTT
>JAUMHQ010000071.1:9850663-9874946 GCA_032361165.1 Enteromius paludinosus
TATCTTTCATGTATCGTTGGCTATGCATCGAGATGCGTATCGCATCCGCCTCAGTTATGGAGATGCACATCCCTAGTTTTTACGCACTTATGATTAGATGGATGCATCCTTAAATAAAAGTGTTCATTTATTTGTAAAAAATCTTTTGAATGTGTATGTTACAATTTATTTCATTGTGTGCTTAATTAATTTACTAGAAGAAATAGTTAATAGCATGGTTACAATACCAGGCTTATATTATGGGTGCTTTATATAATACATTTTAATATATGTAAAATGTTATATTGACAAATCAGCATTCAGAACTAAAACTATCCATTTTAATTAAAATATATTTTGTAAAGTTCTTCTGATCTTCACTAATTTCACATAATTTTTTACATGTGTTGTAATTTCAGCATTGCAAGACTGAAGTTTTCTCTCATTTGCTCACATATGTTTTTGTCTCTGACAGAGTGATGTTCCCATTGACTTGTTGGATGTCGATAAAAACTCAGCAGTGGTCAGCTTCAGTGAATGTGATTCCGAGGTATTGCACCTGTGTGCCACATTATTAAGCTTACATAATCACATCAAACGTGTTTGCAAATCTGTCTTTGTTCATCTAACCCTACAGTCAAATGGAAACTTCCTCCTCGCTACCTACAGGTGCCAAGCAAATACCACTAGGCTGGAACTGAAGGTGTCTGCTTCTTTGTACTTGCATTATTTTCAGTGTAATAACAAACATTTGCATTTTATTTAAATTGCAAGGTGGGCAATATTTAAGCAGCTGTCCTGATTTTTCTCTTAGGTAAGGTCTATAGAGGGTCAGTATGGCACCCTTCAGGCTTACGTGACGCCAAGGCTTCAGCCTAAAACCTGCCAGGTTCGACAATACCAGATCAAACCGCTTTCCCTCCACCAAAGGACACATGCAATCGATCAGGAGCGGTGAGCTTAGAAACATGCAATACTTTGGAATTCTTATCAAGCATTTATTCTGCCAGCTAAACAATCTCTCTCCTTGACTAGGCCCATGAACACGTTAAGACTGACAGGGCAGTTCAGTTTTGCAGAGATCCATTCCTGGGTTGTGTTCTGTCTGCCTGAAGTCCCAGAGAAAACCCCCGCAGGAGACAGCATCACATTCAACTTTCAGAACACTTTCTTGGGCACCCAGTTAGAAGCCACCTATTGGTGAGGCTTAACTGTTCAGTATCCAAATATACTATTACTTGATGATTGCGTTACAAGCATTATAATCAATCTTTAATGTGTTCCAGTAAAGGTGAGGCAAACTTCAAATCAGACAACATTTCTACCATATCCATACTGAAGGATGTTTTGTCCAAAGAGGCCACTAAGCGAAAAATCAATCTGAATATATCCTATGGTAAGTTCACAAACTGATTGTTTTAACTGATGTATGCAGTCTAATAAATGAGATTCTCCACTTGGTTAATCCAGTCACAAATGGTCAGTGGAGATACAGTAATGATACTAGCTGTAAATGGTTATTACGCATCAAGTATGATTAATATGTGTTTGTTTTAATATTCGTCTCAGAGGTGAATGAGGATTCTGTGAGCCATACTCTTCGAATGATTCATCCCAAGCTAGAGTATCAGTTGATTTTGGCCAAAAAAGTTCAGCTTATTGATGCTTTAAAGGTAAAATATGAAAAAGACATCTGCGAAAAAACATTGCGAAAAAACAATCCTGCTGATAAGAGTGTGTGTGTTTTGTGTATTGCATGCAGGAGCTGCAGGTGCATGAGGGGAATGCAGATTTTCTGATTCCAGAGTATCGCAGTATACTTGATGAATCTGCCCAGCTATTAGAAGAATATAAGAAACAACCAGCTCACTTAGAAAGATTGTATGGTGAGTAAATTCAGATGAGCCAGGGAGATGGTGTTTTACAATATATATTTTATTACTGAAGATTTATATGAGATTAATGTTTTTACAAACAACCCCTGTATATTTGATGTCTGTGCAAAATAATTATAAGTAAACAATCCATTTTGCTTTCTTACAGGTATGATCACTGACCTGTTCATTGACAAGTTCAAATTTAAAGGACAAAATGTCAAAACAAAGGTTTCACAGCTACTTGCAATTTTGAACAACTATGAACTTGATTCATTGATGGAGTTTTTCAGTGAAGCTTAATTGAAAGTAAAATTAAAGCACTTTTTAGGAATGTATTTTGTTTTGTTTGCAAAACATATTTGATATTCCGTAGGAGCTGGTTGTACCACTAGATATTTAAATTAAAATGTTCAATGTAATAAACATTAAAACCATGGGTGACTGCAGTTGTTTTATATATTTTTAGAAGTCCCATTCATTGTCTAGTTGTGTTTTGTACAGAAAATAAAATTTTTCATGAAAGTGTGGGTCTTTTTTGTTTGTCTTTCAGTCAGGACATAAACTTTCATTTAAACATATTTGGAGAGTTTTATTTATTTATATATTAAAAAAAGCCCTCAAATGTTGTGGTGTGATTTTTTTTAATGTCAGTGGTATGAGAAATATTTGCTATAATAGTGATTACTTCCTAAAATAGACGTTGTGCACATAAATACCAAAATACGCAGAAATTATTCATATTAATAGATTTTTTTTGTTGACGTTATTTTCATTATTTTAATTAAGTTCTGCGTGGCAGAATCGTTTCCCAAATGTAGGATTTATTCCTGTATATTTATATACTTGTAATTATTAAGTTTGCATATAATGTATAAAACGTGCCAGCATGAGCTTAGATTTTACATCGTTCTCAAACAGTTTCAAAATTCCTTTGAGCCAATGAAAGAAACTCAACGGTTCGGTTAGTAAAAGCAGAATTGCATTTGTACTTCCTAGGCTTCCATATAATCAATGACGTTTGTGTGTTCTGCATTCTGATTGGTCCGTTTCAATAGTCGCGGGCTACTTGAACTGAGACAGCCACAAAATCAAACCAAGCAGCTGCAAAAAAGAAACAAGGCGCCGTTTGACTTCATAGAAGCGTCTTTTGTGAGCTCTTCGTGGCGTGTTGAGGAGTTTTGCACACCGGCATGGCGCGATTTCAGTAGGATAGGACTGCCGCCTGATTTATTTTCGAATCTCAGTTTTGTAAAACGCCGCTGGCAACTGCCTTTATAGTGTTTTTGTCCGGATTTCAACAGCTCACTTCTTCCAGCTTCCTTGGTTGATCTGCATACCCATGCTTTTTTTGTTATTCACGTGCGAATTGTTTGATCGAGGGTGTTGAACAACATCAAAAGCTGCTGTTTAAGAGCTTTCAAACACCGATCCGTCTTGCAGGGCGAGTTGATCTTCTGCTTAAGGATGTCATCTGTCGGTCAAACCCAAGGAAGTGCGGTCCAAGATTCGGGGGCAGAAATTCACAATCAAGAAAACATGCTTTCTCGACTACGCGGAGCGGCGAAGAACAGAATTGAAAATCGTGAAAATGTCAACCCTAAACCAGGCAACAGGACCGTGCTGGGCGCCCTAGAGAACAATCATCGCCGACAGCCCGTTCTGCGCGGCGCTAAACAGGTTCGAGCACGCATGGCACATGACAATGAAATGTGCTTCTGTAATGGAACGGTTTAATCAGCTTAAGTATAAGCATGCATAACTATCTAATTCAATAATCCGTGTGATCTGCTCTTTAACTAGTGCTAGCTTCATAATATGGGGTTGATGAACTAACGTTTAACGTTAGCTAAACCAGTTAACTTGGTGTTCGCATCTATTGTTCTTTTGATTTGAATTTAACTTAAATCTCGTTGTCTTCTCTTTTGGGTCAAACTGAATTTATGGCGCCACAGGTTGAAATGCAATGTTAAATTCCCGCAGCTCATTCCCTCCCAATGCACAGACCGCCATTTTACAAACCCATTCACTGCTAGTGAACCGGGCTGGTTAGTTAAAGAGGTAGTCAACCAAAAACGAGTTCCTATTGTGGTCCCTCATTTTATATTTATTTATATATATATATATATATAATACACTTAATGACACAAAAGATGTTTGACTTATGTCTGTCATTCTACTAAACCTCATCCATTTCTCCACATAAGAAAACATAGTTTTGTTATATATTTTTCCTTGCCTGAGCCCTCTCTTACTGCAACAAGTGCATATCCACTTTATTTTTTTGTAATTGTAATGATAGTTAAAACCGAGTGCCAGGTTTTTGATTTATTACACCATGGAAAATAAACTCGTTTTTAATATGGCTGGCAATAATAAACTTGTTTTCGGCTTTGCTGTTGATACTTTTGCATGCGTGTTCATTATTATCTTCAGTGCAATTGAATTAAACCCAACCGCTCAAACTTGTATTTGGTCATATTGACCTACTACGTAGTGCAGTTATTGCAAAAAGGCCTGTAATTTCCCCGTAGTGTGAACCACTATTTTTACCTGCACCCTAATCCAGTTTTTGTTTTTCAGGTCTCCGCGCCCCAAGTTACTGCATGCAAATCTGAAGAAAATGGCAGAAGCTTTGGAGAGAAGCCCTCCACAAGGCCACCTGCTTTTCAGATCCATGTGGATGAGCCTGATGGTGCATGCTCTAAGAAACCGTCTGCCCACAGAGCAACCATGGATTGCTCCCCTCTCACACTAAATCCCACTGTGACCCGCCTGAGGCAGCCCCTCGCCACTATCGATCTGCCTGTGGAGGACAGTTTTGGTAAGATGCACAACTTTAGCTTAAATGCAATGCCTATCTTGTCCTGTTGCGCTGTATAGAAACCTGAAATATAACGTATAATTCTCAATACATAGGTTCTCCTATGGATATGTCGGTAATTGATGGTGAGGAAAGGCCCACAAATGTCAACGAGGTCTCAGATTACGCAACAGAAATACACGCACATTTGCGGGAGATGGAGGTGAGGATATTAAAGTTAAATGTGTTGCATGCGTCAATTTTAATCTGCCTTTTAATGATGCACGTTCTCTACTAACTGGCTCAATTTTGACTCTTTTTGTCACGCAGGTCAAGTCGAAACCAAAAGCAGGCTACATGAAGAAACAGCCTGACATCACAAACAGCATGCGCGCCATTTTGGTGGACTGGTTGGTGGAGGTGGGAGAGGAGTACAAGCTCCAGAATGAGACCCTTTACCTGGCCGTGAACTACATCGATCGCTTTTTGTCTTCCATGTCCGTCCTGAGAGGAAAACTACAACTGGTTGGCACTGCTGCAATGCTTTTGGCTTCGTAAGTATCATTGCCTTTTAAAGTCTCAGACTGCACAACCTCCACCTCCCCTTGCCATTCTCCATGCTCACACTTCTCTGTTTGACTGTAGGAAGTTTGAGGAGATCTACCCCCCAGAGGTGGCAGAATTTGTTTACATCACTGACGACACCTACACTAAAAAACAAGTGTTGAGGATGGAGCATCTGGTGCTAACAGTTCTCTCGTTTGATCTTGCTGCTCCAACAATAAATCAGTTCCTCACCCAGTATTTCTTGCACCAGCCTGTGAGCAGCAAAGTGGAAAGCTTATCAATGGTGAGAGATGTTTCCTGCTGTTGTTTGGCGTTTTTCCCTGTTATCACAGGAAACTGTTTGACCTTTTTTCTTTTTCTTTTTTTCCCTTCAGTTTCTTGGTGAGCTGAGCTTGATAGATTGTGAACCCTTCCTGAAGTACCTCCCATCTCAAACTGCTGCTGCAGCTTTCATTTTGGCCAATCGCACTATTGCAGGTGGATCATGGGTAAGTCTGCACCGTTAACTAGGATGTTTGCCCTTGTGTAAACCGTTATGTTATATAGAAAACCTACTGGTTTAGAATTCAGTGTTTTAAAGGATCAAATTGGATGTTAATGCACAGGTGTGTTTCGGTTTTTCCTCCTTGTCTCTTGCAGGCGAAGGAGCTTGTTGAGATGACTGGCTACACTTTGGAGGATCTTATGCCGTGCATTCAGGATCTACATCAGACCTACCTCGGTGCTGCTCAGCATGCACAGCAAGCGGTTAGGGAGAAATACAAGGGCTCAAAGTAAGTTTGCTTGCTCTAAGCTTTCAACAGTGGTGTTGGCAATGGCTGACGTTTCCTCTCGTTTCCTCCAGGTACCATGAAGTGTCTCTCATTGAGCCTCCAGAGAAGCTGATGCTAAACTAACCAGTTCATCAACATTGTTCATTGGTTCCATACCTCTTTGGGAATTTGGCGCACTTTTTGATGCTTTATTTCCATAACTCCCAATAACTGATGCCACAGCCTCAATTTCAGGGGAATGGTGAGATCTAGGTGATATGTAAATTTTTATCTGCAGTCCTGAAGGATTGTGCTTTTTTATAATGCTTGATTCAACCAGATATTTGTACATTAGGTAATCAAGCATTTTAATATTTCAGTGTTTTGTATTCTATTTTTATGAAAGACTCCAGCATTGCACTTTTTTTTTTTTCTTTGGTCCCTTATACATTTTAATAAAAGTGCTGCTGGTTTAAGGTGCTTTTTGTGTCTTGTTTCTATTAATGTTTGCGGTAAGAGGGCAGGGGATAAACTGATGCTGTATTAAGGTCTGCATAAACCTGAAACCAAGTGTTTGACTATCACTTCTTGACTCTACTTTTAGAGTGAAACAGGCAAGTAGTTCTCCAGTCACTTAAATGCTCAGTGGTTTTACCCAACCTGTTAAATAAGGTTCCTAATGAGTGTTAGACAAATATTCTGTCTTATGGTTACAATGCATGATTAGGTAACTTAGAGCTCACAAACTAAATTTGTCTTGGATTATTCAAACGGTTAAAAATTCTTATCCTTGCAATTTTCTAAAGTTACGCATTGCTTAAGGCTAAAACTAAACTTTAACATAAATTTCTCACTTTTGTAGTCAAAGTAACAAAGGGTCTTGTGCTACTACCAAAAATGTTAATTATCCATAGTTCCATGTAACAGTTAAACTTGTTCTGTGGACTGGTTTAATTTTATTTCAGAGTGAACCCACTGTAACACCTTCCATACATCTCAAACCTTAACTCTTTGTGTGAAAATTAAATGAAGTAATAAACATTGAAGTGGATCAAACTATAACACCTGTTGTTGTCTTAGGACAACTTCAGCTTTTGATCCACTTCAAATGTTGACCGCTGTAGAGGCATAGTGCCTTTTTTTTTTTTTTTTTTGACCGGTGCAGCAGGAAACTTCAATCTTTTACACTAGCCTGGGTATAAATCAGTAGTGCTACATACAGATTAAAATCCTCAAAATCTGAAATTAAACCATCTTGTAGATACTATTATATTTGATTTTATTCATCTACATAGACCATAGTTATAAATGGAGGCAATAAATATAGCAACAACATGCCTTGAACAAGCAAATAATTGACAATCTCAAATGCAGTTACAACTTGCCCTGACAAACAGCATTGAAGGCAAAAACAGTTGAATATAGGGCTCTATGCAATAGATAATAACAGAATATTTGACACCTCGATCATATGTTCACATGAAAAAGGCATCGTGTAACATCCTGAACCCAAATGGCATTCAGACCATTGTCAACTATTGGGAAAGGCTCAGGGCAAGGTACAATAAGACTTTCAAGATAATCCAGTACAAAAAAAAAAACGTTAGCAAGAACATAAAAATGGAATCAAACTGAGAAACGGACAAGCCTAGTGACTGCTGAAATGTGATTTCTCAATGTGGTGTTTTCATTAGAAAGACAAGCTATTAAGAGCTATATTTACCCTAACAGTTAAGATTAAACATCTCAAGGGCTTCTCTCTACCCCCTGAAAATCAATATGAATATAAAAGCTCTAATGAACTGAAAACAGTTGTACCCCTTATCAGACAACTCTGCGCAGAGATACATCATCTTGTTGTTTGGTTTTTTTGGATGTAGTCTGTCAGATTGATAGTCTCTCCAAACATAGCAAACGCCTCAGTGCAGAGGAGGACATCCATCTCTGAGTGATCAGACTTGGCCATCTTGTTTGTAAGTCAATCTCAAAACTGTCCCAATCTGTGAACTGTGTAGTAGTAGTAGTATGTGTTTGTTAGTTAGACACCAGTGGGAGCAAGGCGGCTAACGAAAGCAATGCTGTTGAGGCACATCCGCCTGAAGAAAGCTGGACAGCTGGGCTTCATCACAAAATGCTCCAGTAAAATCCTCAGCTCCGTGAACAGAGTCCTGGCAGGACAAACAAAAAATCACACAGTGAACACTGATAATCGGTTCAGGACACCTTTATAATATATTTATTATGCATTTAAAAACTACTCAACAGGCTGCAATTATACATTTTTTCATGAAATTGAGAACGGCATGCATTACCCTGTATTTTGGGTACAGTGTGCATGTGTACAAGATGCAAGATTCTTACCGGCAGTATGGGTTGCGTCTTGAAGCATAGCGCAGAGTGAGGAACCTGTAGTAGATGAATGGCTGAAGCAAGCTACCCTGGCCACTGTGAATCACAAACCAGACCTCATTCAATCTTATAACAAGAAACACGGCATGGGAAAAACCATGCTTTTTACCAGCAACAAACCACCCAATAAAGCCTACTGCATCATATTAAAGACTAAGCTATTAAAACTTTCCTGAAAAAACCTGTGCAATCTGATTATGCTTTGTAGCAAATAAAAATGTAACTACCTAAAATATGTCCCCTATCCATTGTTTTGTATAATTTGCGTTATTATCATATCAAGAATACTTACCGGACAGAAACATTTTAGGTTTACATATTTTATCCATCATATTCTTTGAAAAATCATGTTAAAATGTAAGTATCTAATATGATAAACAAGGCTTTTGAAGATCTTGCAATCACCATTTTATTGCATTGCATCATATGTTTTGACCAAACAACACATCAGAGCTTTGATCTGAAAACTAAGCATTTAAATATCTTTATTTTAAAAGTGATTGGGAGATTTAGATATTATATGCATCTATGTTAGAATACTTTTACACTATTACTAAGATTTAATTTTCATCACAAGCTATAAGAATGTCATTTTTTTTAGTCCTATAAATAACATCAACAAATTAAACATTTCTGCTCGGTTTGGACCTCTGAAAGGTATTTTTCCCTCCTTGTGTATGAGCTCTAAATTCTCTCTTATCATACTATACGAGTCATAAAAGCCTAATATAACACATAAAACAGACATTTTCTTGATTACATATCCATATTTTCAGGCTGTTATTCCATGTCAGGATGAAATGAAAAACCCGGACAAAACAGCTGACCATTAGGCCTTACCTGAAGAGCATAAAAACTGTGGCTGGCATCAAGAAGATCTCATTGCAAGCAATAAACTTCAAGATGTTCTGCTGATTGGCTGTGAGCTTGTTCAAAAAGTTCCTTACAAACATGAGGCTATTTGGGCCCATGGCCTGAGAACAGATGAAACGGACACAAATCTCAGAAAGGAATTTTGACAAATACACATCGCAGCAATATGGATCAAAAAAACTTACATCAAGGACTTTTTTAGTGTAGGTGGTGGCATGGAGAAGTGAGAAGAGGAACACTGGAAAAATGCTCACTGACAACAAAGGTCAAGGATACTTAAAGACAAAATGATGCTTCGACACAAGAAAAACATATTTCCAAAGCAATGGGTCTTTCAGATAGGATACTTGTGATTGGGTAGGAGTTGACAAGGATGAGGGAGTAGAGGAGATAGTGGCAGCTGTCCTCCTGTAAGGCCTGGGCCAGGAAGGCTCTGCTCAGCTGAAAGTGAGGAAGTCTCTGGTGCAAACGCAAAGCGCTGGTCAAGGCATTTGCCAGCAATGCCCTCTGATAGAAGTTAGAAGCTGTTTGAGGCCTGGACAGAGAAAAAGCAATTCTTCTTGGTCCAATCAGTGACTTAAAAAGACATGTGAGAGTTGATGTGTCTTTAATACACTAAATAGTCCTTTTCTTACTAATGTGAGCCACAAAGTGCAATTTGGTTAATGCCTATTGGGTTGGGGTCACCTGACCATAGTTATTTCATCTTGAAATGTTGTAACACTGCAACATGCAAACGTTCAATAGAGTACAAAAATATTCTAAATAGAGACTTGTTTTATGTATCATTAGAGGAAAATTCACTTTTTAATCTAAATCAGTACCTGGAGGGCCGCTGTCCTGCAGAGTTTAGCTCCAACCCTAATCAAACACACCTGAACGAGCTAATCGAGGTCTTCAGAATTACTAGGGCTACAGGCAGGGGAGTTTTTTTCAGGGTTGGGGCGGTGGTGACTACAACTACACTAAACAGTATGTGACACACTAAAATCAACGTTTTGGCATAGTGATGATTTTTGGCAAGTGGAATCCAGTGTGGGTCAATTTTAGTCACCCAGTTTTTGAACAAAAAAAATTTGAACAAATGACTCACCCAAGCAATGGCAGAATAAACATGATGGAGCAGTAGACAGTGAACAGACGTGACAGCCACATAGCTGTTTCCAGCTTATTACTCAAGAGGAATTGCTGCAATACATGAATATGATCAAGGTTATAATGAATATATGAACTTTCTGCAGTAAATGCACTATATATATGTGTGTGTATGTGTTGGGCCATTGTATAGTAACTTACCACAGGGCCTTGCTGAGGAGGCGGACTCCTTTGCTCTGTGTCTGCCATCTTTCAAATATTACAAGGCTCTATTTCTTGAGAGAAATAAACATTATAAGCTTGCAAGAAGAACTTCAGAAAATAAACATCACGCATTCATGTACGCATGTTACTTATTAGCTCCAGAAATGAAGAAAAGGACAAAATGACTTGAGTTAATCTTTCTAAACCCTGAAACAGACCTTAAGCAGTTAGTCTTTGTGTAGTTTGCCAGGTGTGGGGGTGGGCAAAACACAAGCACATTAGCTCTGACTAGCTCAATGCTTATTAATTATGAAGCTATTATTAAACATGAAGCTTTCTTACAGTTTGTTGACGAAATGGTATTGTTTATCACCAAGGCACTATTACAAATCGGCAGGGGATACATTCACGATGTCCAACCAAAGCAGAACTACACTTGTCATGACTAGTCATTCAGCATTTACCCTGACAACTGAAAATTCAACCGGCAAAAATTGGAGATTTGTAAATATTATTGAACACGTCGATAGTTGCCTGTTTTTTTAAAAATATGTAAATAATAGCAGCAGAATGGCCAATCATGTAGTTATAACGTAGCCTATTAATTTCTTCTAAAATATGTCGGAAAAATCTAGAACACTTTACCCAGAGGAGCTAACGATGTAGCCAACAAGCTAAGTCTTCACATAGAGACTGACCACAACTAACAGCCCTGAAATTCCTACAACTTATGCTCGTATTTACGAAAAATTTAATGTTTCCATACCTGCGATATGTTGTTGATTATAACGTAAAATGTGGCTTTATTTTCACCGCTCGGGGCGCACACGCTTCACTCCGGAATCACGCAAGCGAGAGGTTGGTCAGCTGAGTCGACCTCGCGAACTCTGTGGATTACCGAAAGCTCGCGATATTTCAGGTCCACGTGATTTGCTATTTTACGCTATTTTGATTGTCAATCAGTTTTTTATTGTGTGATTATTACAAAAATCTGCTTCAACAATATTTAAATAAACTCTATAGTAAAGTAGATAACTATTAAATAATAATAATTATCAGAGTTATCTTTGTTACCACAAACACCAAACACTGAGAACACACTAACATTTTCTTTACGAAATTTGAAAATGCAGTTTTTACTTAATCAAAAAACAAAAAAACAAAAAAAACACTTGTGCAGTTCTAAATAAAAAAAAATAATAATAATAATTCAAATGCGAGCAAGAAAGTTAGAGCCACTCTGGAGATGTCAGAACCAGTTCGGCGCGGTCGTTTGCGCAAACCCGAAGAGCGCCACGAGCTTTGAAGTGATGCACGTGCGACCTTTCTTTAAACCAAGTGCTCGCGACACAAAAAGAAGAGACAAAATTGGATAAGCGACAGTCGTTGTTGCGTTTTCTCATGTCATAACGACAAAAGGTCAGTTTTTAGCAGCTGGGCTGCTTTAAAATCAAGTACGGAACTGTTTATCTGTTTATAATTACCATCCGAGTCCATGAAAAGTAAATCATGTTTGTGTAAATCAACACATCTCGCGACTCTGAACAGCGTGCACGGTCCCGACCCTAAACAGGTGTCTGTAGTCCTGCGCAGCTGCCTGGAGACACGGCATCATTCAATATTTTACGGCTTGCATATTTTACGCTGCTTTGCGTTTGTGTCTGTGAATGTCTTCAGATGTTGACGTTCGAGACGCTTCTCGTGAAGGAGCTGCAAAAACAGCAGAGCAGGGCAGAGTTCTGTGACATTGTGCTGCAGACTGGAGGTTTGACATACATTCCATCTTCCTCTCAGTTTTATTTTTCAGCTTTCATTATGTTTAGTGTACTTTCTCCACCCTGTCCAGGTTTGATTGTACCAGTGCACAGCTGCGTGTTGTCTGCCTTCAGCCCTTGGCTCTGTGGGGCTCTGTCAGCCATGCCGTCGCCCCGGAATGGACAGAGGAGACTGATTGAAGTCCAAGCCGTGGAGTCCTGTACGTTGCTCAGTCTGGTTAGTCTGCTGTACTCGGGTCAACTGAACGAGGACAAAGAGGACGTCCTGTCAGCAGCCTGCAAACTCGGCATCGACATACCTCAGCAAGTATCAAAGAGGCTGGCAACTGAGCGAAACACACAGACAGAGTGCATGAAAGAGGTGGCAGAGAGAGAGTGTCAAACGGAGGCTGTACCTTTTGAATGTCAAAACCTCAAGGAGACCATTGAAAGTGTTAATCTGATTGGGACGTCGTCATGGAGGACTGATCAGGGGCTCTGCACCTACACCCATGGTTCTGACATCACCCTGGCCACTCTTCAAAACATCCAGGGTAATCTAGAGAACGTGCCTTCCATTCAAGTCATGGATGTGGTCCCTGAAAGTGCAGAGTGTCCCACATCGAGTGCAGCGGCTTGCTTGCCCCAGGTCTATGTATGTCCCCCTTCAGCTTCATACCACCAGCCTTCAACCCCACTGCCACCTCACCCTTCCCCTTCACATAGTACAAATGTTGAGCTGTTGGCCAGAGAGGGCCAGTCAGCATTGGGGGGCGTTTCAGAGGGTGAGGAGTGTGTTTTAGAACCATTTGCACGCTTTGAGAACAACATCCCAGGTTTTATCAATTACTTTCTTGACACCAACATCACTCAGGGAGCAGGGCAAAGGGAGGAGAGTCAGAGAGGGATGAGAGGGGACGTCAAAACTAAGGGGAGGGTGCGGAGGGCTGGGGCATGTGGAGGATTTGCTTTGAAGGGAGAAGGATTAAGAATTTGTAAAAGAGAGCAAAATATGAATAGGTACGGACGAGTGGCGAGGTCGGCCTGGATGGGGCAGGGTGGGGGTAGGGTTGGAAGGATGCTAGACACCAGAAAAATATTCAAGAATCAAGAGAATCTTAAAAGGAGACGACAAGGCAGAGGAGTGAAGAAAAAGGAAGGAGAGGGAGGCAGATCAAGGGGGCGACCCAGGCAGAAACAGACAGGAAGCAGAGGCAGATTGGTAGAACCAGTGTGTCAGGTAGGTGTCTCATAACATCTTCAGATGAGGAGGCATGACTTAAATTTTTTTTATTATTTTTTAAGTTTTTATTCATCTCTGTTTGTATGAATGATTTAAATGTGTCATATCCTAATGAATAAATTTTTCCTTGATCTTTTGAGGAAGAAGTGTTGCTTTGGATAAAAGCATTTGCGTGCACACGTAAAACCAACCGTAACTTACGCTCAACAGTCTTTCAGAACCAAAAAGCCTGTTCAAGGAAACTAAAATGTCTTATTCAGAACGTCTGCACTGTGTCAGACACTATTCAAAATATTGAATACATCCAAAATACACTAGCATTCGTATGTTGGGTGTCAGCAAGCCCATTAAGATTGCGTTAATTTGAACAAAAATGATTTTTATAATGTTACAAATGTTTTACCCTTGAACTTTGTATTCATCAAAGATGTATGAAAACAGTGCTTACAGTTTCCACAAAAGCTGCGCAACTGTTTTCAGCATTGATAATAATAAGAAATGATAGTTAAGCACCAAATCAGCATATTAAATGTTATTTCTAAAGGATCATGTGAAACAGAAGACTGTTGAAAATGTAGCTTTGAGATCACAGATATCAGAAAACATGATATATTAAATCATTAGCAGAAGATTTCAAAACATTTACATTATTTTAAATATAAAATATGAATGTATGATATGACCCCTTCAGATTATAAATGCATCTAAGCTGTTACTCTAATGTTCTCTGAATTAAATCACCTGTCTCTTTTTCTGTAGAATACAGCTCCACCGCAAAAAAGGCGGAGAGGCCGTCCCTGCAAACATCCCTTGCCGAAACCAGATGTTTCTCAAAATGTCAGTGTAATTTCACCACCTGGTCAGAAAACCTTGAACCCTCCAGCTTCATCCATGTTGCATACCACAGCTCTCCCAGCAGCCAGTCAGACCAGCCTCACTCAGCCAATTGACTGGCTTATAGATGACGTCATTGCACAGCTCCCATTTATGCCCGGCAATCAAAATGAAATAACTGTCAATTCCAGCATGGATCATACAAAAACACAGTCCTCGGTTAAGCTCACAGATCTAGTCCAACCGCAGTCTGAAGGTGATCTGAATGACATACTTGATAGTTTTCTGAGTACGTTTGAGCAACACGTTAGTGTTTGCGATTCAGACGTCCAAGATGGTATGGTGCCCAACATAACAGATGGAACCCAGGGCTGTGGACAGAGTTGCGCAGTTCGCACGAATGTCACAACAACACCAGGATCATTATCCAAGAACAGACCACAAGCATCATCTGCTCGTAGATCCCAGAAGCCATCATGTTTTTGGCAGGTGTCAGGTGTGAAAATGGAGAAATCAGCAGGACAGCAAAGCAAATCCGGCAGGATGACCCGGAGCCAGAGTAGGAAAATGAATCTGGATAGTTTTGAAGAACTGCCTAGGAGAGATGAGCTCCCAGCCAAGAGGAAGAGAAAAAGAAAAAAAGAACAAACAGAGAAGACGAATATAGATGCTTCTCTACTAAAGGAGAAAAAGAGAAAGAAAACCACTAGCAGGCTGCATAGTGAAGAAAAGTGCACCCGCAGCACAGATGACTTGAGCTGCAGTGTTGCCAGTGAACTAAGCAAAGTCATAAAAACAACAAATGGACAAAATGTGAAGTGTGTCACAGAAACTGCAAAGACTTTACACGAGACTTTGGATCAGTCAGAATCCTCAGTGTCTAGTCTTGTTGAAGAGAAACAAGAGGGACATGCTAAAAGAGACGCAACCGAGACTCTACTAGAAGGACATTTGTTGAAAGTGCAGTGCAGTACCGGGAGATCACAACCCAAGCTATCAGTCGTGAAGAATAAATCCACTGGGTCCCGTCCAACTCTTTCTGCTTTTGAGTTAATGAAAAAGATCTTGGAAAATCACAAGAAGAGAGAGGAAAGGCACAAGGGAGGAAAAGACAACAGAACGTGGACTGTGAAAAAACAGAGAAGAAAGAGAAGGCTGACAAATACGCGTGTGCGTGGAGCTGAAGTGAAAATGCCTGAGAAAAAAGAGAAGGATGCTAGAGTCAGGGTTGAAGGGCACAATAAACGCAGAACAAACCAAATAGATAAGGAAAGAGGAGACAATCAGAAGAACACCGTTCTTCAGCAGCATCTGGTTTCAGCTACAGGTAAGAGCTCTTTTTTGATATTTAATTGGTAATTTCTTCTATTTTACTTATAGATTGCCTTTGCTGCCATCTAGTGTTCACATAAAAGCATTTTTCACAAACAAATAATCTTTGGCAAAATCACAAGCTGAATCTAGGTTTTTGTTATTTTATGTTATAATGCTTCCCATGCCTAAATGTTTGTTTATGCTGAGTTCTAACATATAATTTTGTTTTCATCTTCTGTATTTTTAATTTAATTTGTTGTTGTGCCTTTTGTTATATTCTGTCTTATTTTCATAAAACAGTTTCAGTTTTACTTAGTACTGAAGCTCATTTTATTTCACACAACATTTTGTTTGTGCTTGAAAATTTTCTGCTATATTATGATTTACAAAAATTGTTTAACTATAACAACCCTGGCAGCCCCATTTATTTAGACAAGATGGTATACATTAACAGACTGATCATATGTAATAAAATTCAAATAATTAGTTTTTAGTAGCACTTACCTCTTGTAATAATTATGTATTCATAGGTTGCAGCATATCAGAAAGAGAGAGACTGATGGAGGACGGCTACAGCAAGCCGAGACTTGAGACTGCTGACTCTCTCAAGGATTCTCCTTTGCAAAGATCCAGCGCAGAAAGCATCATACTTAAAAACGTGACTGAAAAGTCTTTTGTCTCTCATGCACAAGACCCAACCACACCTCTTGAGAAACTCGAAAACCCACAAGGGTCAATAAGCATTTCAGAAGAGGATGAGGATGTTAATGTTGTGGAGGTCTCTAGCTCTTTGTCTGAGTCCTCTGTGCTGCCAGTCACTGCAGATATTATACTCAGCACAGAGAACAGCGACGAAGAGGATGAGATTGATGTGATAAGTTTAGGATCTAATTAAGCTAGTACCAATTATTGTTACTGTTTCTACTGTTTTGCTTCAGAGTTCTGAATAAATGAGTGTTGGTGGATATTTGAAACACTGTTTCAAATGATTAGAGACTTAGAGCATGGTACTTTTTCCCTGTGTATATTTCAACGCATAGTTCACACAATGTGACACTTGGCAGTGTTAGCTCTTTCGACTTTAGTGGCTTCAGTTTCAGGCATCAGAAATTTTTATAGATTTGAGTTCTCAATGTTAACATTTATTTTGTGTCACAACTGTGCCTTATAATGATTGAGACTGAAGAGTTTTGTCATCTGCCATATTTTGTAGTCATGTTCAGAAATAAAAGACATGGATCCAGCCTTGGCTATTCTTGTGTTCAAATATGGGTTCAAAGCAGGGCTGGCAAAACCTAATACAAAATAGGCATTGGTAACATTTTACAGCAAGATCTCATTTGCTAAAATAAAATAATGCATAAGCTAACATACAGGAACAATAAGCAATGTGTTTTAAATAATTTACTACATTTTGTTAGAATTCACATTCACTGCTGGTGTAAGATAATTATTTAAACTATATTAGGTAAACTATATATTATCACAAGAGTTAAGTACTGTACATGCTGTACACTCAAATAAAGGATTATGTTCTATATAGCACAATGCAGCTGCATGGCTTTTTATATTGCTTATAAATGTGAATATACTGTATAGCAAATCTGAAGTGCCTAATGGCATGTATTGATGGAAAATGTAAAGCATATTATCGCCGAGCTGATCTGGATTATGGATTGGCTTTAATGAAATCAGTGTAACTTGCATCCTCACACACAAAAATTGCACAAAAGAGTTACTGAAGTGAACAAGTTTTTTTATTAAGCATTTATTTGTCTGTGTTCCTCCTACACGTCACACATGAGCTGCTCTCAGCCAGTCCCCCTGCAGGGATATGGCCTAACTTAGCATTGGTTGTGTAGAGCACCTCTAGAGGGTGTTGTTTAGCACCAGACATTAGTCATAGTCAGAAATGTGATTGCCACCATCGTGTATAACATGGTGGTATGTGTGCTGTGTACACGTGTGTGTTCCTAGCAATAAAAAGACACTCGTTAGGAAAAACAGTGTGAGCGTGTGTATGTGTGAAGTGTGTTTGTCGGGCGGCAGGGTGATCGGTGTAGTGTCCCCCGGTGGGCCTGAGCTCTTAGTGCTGGATTCTGCGGATGGACTGGATCTGAGGGGTCTGGCTGTGGGATCCCCAGTTCCTCCAGTGCTGATAGTCTCCGCTATGCCTCTCGCACTCCATGATGTACTGCCTTCCTCTGTATCCTGGGAACTCGTAACACACCCAGCTGCATGCACAGGTGGAGAAATAAGGGTCAGGTTTTTCTGTGTTGAAACGAAAGAAATCGTGGGAAAATGGAGAGAAGAGACTCACCCGCCGCATTGCACATGCATGGAGCCCACTTCAGGACTACACCATCCCATGGCCTGCAGAGAGGGGTAGTCGTCACACAGCTCCACACAGCGGCCCAGGAAGTTCTCCCTCTCATAAATGGTCATGCGACTGCTCTGGTGAGACTGAGGGGAGAACGAGAGAGAGAGAGATTTTACCCCACATTGCATTGATTATATTTTTTTTTCAGTGCGCAGACAACTTCAGCTACTTGTTTGACTAACTGAAACGGTTAAAAATGATTCTGTTGATTAAATTAAAGCAGAAATAAAAGAAAAATATCAAGCATATGATCAAATATCAATTTAAGCATTCTATTAAAACTAGAATACAACATTAGAATAGAACTAGAAATAAAATTAATTCTAACTAGTTTAAAAAAAAACTGAAATTTATTAATTTATTTAATGTTATTGTCATTATTGTTTAACTCAATAAAATGTTAAAGAGATTAATTAATAGTACTAAAATAAATAAATACATAAAATAATATAAATAATATATTGCTTGCATAAAGCAATATTTACTATATGGTCAATCTCCTATTGAGGCTGGTGTGTTGAGATCACATGACCAGTCCAAATTGGACTGTCCAATACAACTTGCTTTCTTTCAATAAAACCTGATGTTTCAACTGCTGAATAAATATTACATATTACCCAGCACAAAATACGATATGCCTTTAAGATTTCCAGTATATAGTAGGATGGAGTGAATAACTCACAGCGCAGTAGACTGGTCTAAAAGACATGAGTCTCTCCACGTGGTATGACAGGTTTCCACTGTAGGCATCCCAGTGAGGATACTCTCCTCTCTCCAGGATAAACTGCTGTCCCTGGAAGTCATGGTGCTCATAACCCACCCAGCTATAAAAAGAGAGAACATCCAGTCAAACAGGAGCATGCGGAGTTAGTCGAAAACTCCCTAGTATGTAGTTGAAAAACTCTGTGACTCACGCGCCACTCTCAACGCGAATAGAACGGATGTTGTCGAAGCCACACTCCTGGATGTTGCAGCACTCTGAGGTGAACTCCTGACATTTTCCCTGGAAGTGTTCCTGCTCAAACACAGTCACCTAGCAGAACAAAAGCACAAAGGTCAAGTGTGAGGTGTGATTTTTTTTCACATACCATATTCTATTGATCTATTAGATGCAGTAGTAGAATAACTGTTATTCATGGCAAATTCCTGGGTATCTCAAAAGGGACTAAAAGTGTGTGTGTGTGTGTGTGTGTGTGTGTGTTAATGGCAGTTTACCTTGAAGAAAGGAGCCATTCCCATGCCATAGTTGATCATGGGCTGCATCATGGCGGATCGATTAAACCTATACATCTTTTTATATCTATAAAAAGTAGAAAAAAGAAAGAACAAATATCCATGATATTAGATGCAAACTGTAAAATAAAGTTTAAAAAAAATTAAACTCATATGTTAGTGATGAACAAAACAACGTAGGATATTATAGGTAAACTGTTCTTTATCATAAACCTAGTCCAGATTTAAAAAGTTACCTAAAACATACGACAATCGATGTATTAGATTAAATTCGTTGTTTGATTAATAAACTAGCTATTTTAAGTGATAAAATATTAACTGAACTGTTAGATTTAGATAAATAAAAACTGTGCGCATAATGTGGCCACACTGAGGTGTTTGTAAAGTAGACCGTACTAAATGTATAATTGTGCCATGAGCTCCGTGAGATGTAATTTGGGGTCTTACCGTTTTAATCACTGAGCTCGAGTGTGGCACGCGCCTTAACGCCGGTTTCGCGTGGAGCTTTGAGAGAACCTGGCGCTTCGGTTTTATACCGGCCGCCGCGTGCCATGCGCGTGAAGTGCGTTCTGATGGGCGCGCGGGACAGACCACGGGGTCGCCAGCTCAGCACATACTATAGAATGGCCACATGGCTGTTGTGAGCCCATTCACTGGCAGGTGCGGTGCAGTGTTTTGGGTGAAAGCAGGGCACACAAAGGGTTGGGTCCCAGTATGTTCATGCAGGTCAGCACTCTTGCTCACAATGCGCGTGAAACACCAGGATTAGCTCAGCAGAGTGAACTCGCTCCAGCTCAGAGTGGGGTTGCAGTGAGGAAAGTTCAGTTTGAGTGAAAGTTATAATTTTAGCTGCAAGGATGTAACATTTAAGACTGGGGAGATTGTTACAATGTGTCATTAAATAAACCTATGTTGACTAGCCTGTATACGCCTCCTCTTGTTTAATGGGACATCAGCAGTTGGATCAATAAGTAGCCTACAGTACATATATTACGTAATAACATATATATATGCATCTGCTGAAGCCAAATCACCTGTACATTATGTTTTTTCTAAATTATTTATAAAACATCCCCTCTTGCCTTGAACGCTGTAAAATACCAGGAAGACAATTTACTTTATAAACATAAGCCCAAAGCATGGCTGAACCCATAATAAACCCTAATAAACCTCAGCATAATTCAATTAACCCTAAGGGGAACATGTTCACAATAATTCATGTTAAATTAACAGATGATCGCTCATTGAGGTTTTCTGCTGTTCAATGTTTTGATACATTTTTCCCCCAGATATATTTATTTGGTTTTATAATTATTATTTACTATTATTTATTTATATAATGATTTGTAGAACAACCATATTTTGTGTGTCCATATAGGATAAGGACTTCTACTTTATTATTTTAATTAATTTTATTCTTTTGTTTTATTTGTCATCCCCAGTTCTACATATGTGATACATCCTTAGCCCAGATTGGCTTTAAAAATTAAGATTGTGTGAACCACTTTTATATGATTAGTAATGTGGTATAAATGGTGACCTTAAGTTATATCAGTCTCTCTACAAATAGTTGTCCCTGTTGTCCCCCTTGTTGTTTATGTATTAGACTCAAACGTCCCAGTTTGTGTGGTGATAAGTTGGAAGTCGGTTCCTGATTTATTTTCCTCTCTGGCTCTCTCACACACTCTCTTTCTCACTCTGTGCTGATGATGAGGGGCTTCTTTTCTGTGAGTGTGCTGAACACAGCATGTTTCATTGTTTCAGTGTAATCCTCACAGACTCAGCGCCAGGGTATAAGAGCTGAGAGCATGGCCAGACACAAACACTCTCAGAGTGAACCCTGGGTACGGACACACACTCACTGAACACACAGGTAAGACATCAAAATATACACTCACACATACACATTATTAAATATAGAGAGTATAAGAGGTGAGTTTTGATTTGCATCACCATCATCAGCAACATCCCACACTTCCCTTTGCCCTACCACTTTAAAATAGTTATCCCCCAAAGACCCCTTGCATCCATTGCAAATATATGTGTTTTCTGTTTTTTATCTCCTAAAACCCTTCATCCCTTTCTTCCAGCATCAAATACTATCATAGTGGTCGGCCCTGCCATTTCTTTCTTAACTTCTCTTAGTTTTAAGGTATAATACTGTTCTAGGAATATCCTTTCTTTTAATTTTCTTTTATTAATTTTACCTCAGGCACCATGTCTTCCAGCGGAGAAAAAAAGACTGCCTCCCAGACCGACGGCAAGGCAGCCCAGAGCAAGAAGTCAGAGATGGGCATGATGTCCTACAGGGTAAAGCTTTTAAATAAACATACACATTGTGCAGTTCTTATTGGTCATTGATTTAATAAGATAATAATAGGTTTCTCTTTGTCTATTAGATGTATGTGTTCGACCAGGAGAACTTCCAGGGACGCATGATCGAGATTAACGCTGAGTGCATGAACGTTTGTGAAATGGGCATGGACAGAGTTCGCTCACTACGTGTGGAGTGTGGCCCGTAAGCATCTCTGCATCTGTATTAAATACTCATGATTTAGAAATATCCCACTGACCTCTTTATGTGCCCCTCTGTGTAGTTTTGTGGGCTTTGAGCAGATGAGCTTCTGCGGGGAGATGTACATCCTGGAGAAGGGCGAGTATCCTCGTTGGGATTCTTGGAGCAACTGCCAGAAGAACGACTACCTGCTTTCCTTCAGACCCGTCAGAATGGTGTGTAAATGCTCTCACAACGGTAGGGCCATTGTTTGAATGCTTTCACAATGCATTCATCACCCTTTCTCCTGCAGGACCCCGAGAAGCACAAGATCTGCCTGTATGAGGTGGGAGACTACAAGGGCCGCAAGATGGAGATCATGGATGATGACGTTCCTAGCCTGTTCTCCTACGGATTCACAGACAGAGTTGGCAGCATCATGGTCAGCTGTGGAACGTAAGTGAAAAGTATCTTTCAAAGCTCTGTGCACCTGTGGCGATCATTTAGGCTATATATAAACTTTTTAAAATCATGTCTGCATCAAGGCTATTTTCATGGTGATCACAGAAAAAAAAAATTAAACAAAGTATACAATTAACAAAAAGTTAGATTAAAGTTGTATGAAAATATCTATAAACTTATACTAAAATATATTCTGGTGATACGTTTTATAAATAAAATCTTGTGGCAAACACAAAAGCTTGACAGTATTGACAAACGTGGCTTTCAAGAACTTTTTCAACTGTAAACGAAGTAATACTCTATAGCAATAATAGAGATAGATACAACATTAAGATATCTTGCACAAGATAGCTACTTAAGATATTACATGCATAATTGAGACACTTTATTAGTATATATATATATTTTTTTATTGATTTTAGCTTACATTTTACATTATAATTTTTTGTCATGTTTATTTTAGCTTTAGTCATTTTAGATTTAAGTTAAGCTAACTGAAAAAGAGTAATGTGTAACCTTGTTGAAATAAAATAATATTGCACATTCTTTTATTATGTAATTAAATTTTTTTATGATTTTAGTGTATGATAATAACCATGGTTTAAAAATATAAATTAATGCATACCAAATTCATGCAACCAAAAACAGCTAGCACAAACTAACCTCTCTTTTTTTTCCTTCAGCTGGGTGGGTTATCAGTACCCCGGATACCGTGGCAGCCAGTACCTGCTGGAGAAGGGTGAATACAGACACTTTAACGAGTATGGCGCCCGTTGCCCTCAGTTCCAGTCTGTGAGGCGTATCCGTGACATGCAGTGGCACCCACATGGCTGCTACACCATGGCCAGCAAGTGAGGGCCAGACCAGGAGAGGAAGAGGAGAGGTGGAGTAGAGGGAGAGGGGCGCAAGAGGAAGGAGAGGAAGAGAGACGTCTGAGAGGCTGCATCTACCCTGTGTTGCTGCTATAAAGGGGCAGATGTTTTTGGGATGGCAGACTCCCTGGCTCACATTGCAGTCTGTGTCTGTCGAGCTGTTAAAGCCCAGCCGGGCTGTGGTTCTCCCAGGCCTCTGAGTGTCTTTGTTTGGGACGGAGGCACTGATAAAAACACTTTCCTCTTCCTCCCATTTTTCACTCCTCTCTTTCTCTCCTGCATGGTTTCTTTTTTCCTTCCATAATTTATTTCAATATTTTGTCATCTGTTCTTTTCCCGGCTCGCATCCCCCTTTCCCCAGGAGGATGGAAAGAGAGAGGGAGAAATAAAGGGATGAGGAGAGGAAAGCTCCTGTGCCCCAGAAATCTCCCTTTGCCCGCTGTACAGAATCCTGGTCCCCTTTTGAATAAAATGCTAAACCCTTGATACCAGACTTATGTCTTTGTGAATCCGTCATCAGGGCTGTCAATAAAAACCAAGAGAAACTTGCAGTAATAGAATGGCAAAATGCATTTTCATAGGATTGTGAAAAATAATGTTAGTTTACATGTAGGCGTCCGTCATCATTTTAAGCATTTTAATTATGTTAGATTACTTTAGGCCTAATATAACTGGCTATTTGTGAAGTACTTCTACATCAGTAGCAGCCATCTTGGATGTTTACTGGACCCCCTCTCTCACTGAATCTGATACAAACAGGCTATACACAGAACACTGAATTAGATTTACGGAAAATAAAGTTTTCGAATTTTTGTTTTCATGTAGTCTGCAGTGTGTAAGCTGCTGTTTATTTTTAAGACCATCCATGCTCTACACAAGAACGCGTTTATTGGGTTTACTTCACATGTAAATAACAAATCTATAAAACGTTCCCTGTTAGCATTTGTTTATGTAAATATAGGCGAGGTAAACAGCAGTAATGCTTTTGTTAAAAAGTAAAATACAACAATAACAACAGCCTAACAGTTAATTCTGCTAGGCTATTTTAAATCACTGGGTAGGCTAGGTTAAAGGTGCCATAGAATGCATTGAGAGAATATTTTAAATTGTTCTCTGATATGTACATAGAAGGTATGTAGCT
>JAUMHQ010000071.1:9875056-9886876 GCA_032361165.1 Enteromius paludinosus
ATCGACCCTTCTGAATGGTAAGCATGGGCGGGTATATGCAAATGTGGTGAGCGTAACTATTACGCCTCTAGACTGTTGCGAAACAGTCTGTGTTAATTTAAATACATCTGTTTCTACAAGAAAAACGTACAAGTACAAGAAAAGTAGTAATTTATTTCACGTTTAATTAAATAGTATGCTCAATAGAAAAGACATAAGCAGGTAATTAATTAACAAACCACTGTAATCAAATTATTTGATTTCATTACAAAAAATGAAGCACACTATACAAATTCAATTCACTCGTAATAAGACAAATATATCTATGAAAATACCACTTAAACAGTACATTTACAACATTACTCCACTGAAATGAGAAACTGCTCTTAATAATGCTTAGACTACTTAGTAAATAAATCATTTTTACAAATGGTATCTCTTGGGGCATATCAAAAACATTCAGATAGCTGCACCGCGTGTCCCTCTGAGAGTCTCGAGATGAAAATAAAGTCTTTCTGTGTGGCTTCTGTCAGCGTGACATCATCCTCACAAACTCTGTGAGGGAGTGAGGAAGAACACAACCACAAGAAAACAGAACAGAACATTCAGTGAGGTAAACTAAAAATGTTAAGAAAAGCAGGTATACGGCTGATGATGCTTGGGGCATATATTTAGGCAATGTTGCCATCACGGACAACAAGGTGAGACCGATTTAAATCATCCACATAGAAATTTGTCACCTATTCTCAATCGGAAAGTACCTAAGTAACAAAGAAAGTTGGCCAGGAAAATTACTCAAAAAGTTGCCCAGTTGTCATCATTTGTCCTTCATTCCTTTACCTTCAAAATCAACAAGTCCGTCCCCGTTGAGGTCAGCATCACGAAGTATATCGTCAATATCCCTGGCATTCAGCTGTTCCCCCATTAGCTTTTTCATGGCTTCTCTCAGTTCTGTGACGCTGATTTGCCCATCACCATTGGAGTCAAACTGTGCAGAGGGAAACTGCCGGTATAAGGACACTGACAGCAACACACAAGTGTGTAAGTGAGTGCATTTACCTCTTTAAAGGCATCTCTGAGCTCCTTGACTCCAATCATGTCAGCTGTCTCTGCCAGCATTTTGGGGCCCATGAGCTCCACAAAGTCCTCAAAGTCAATTTTACCCCCACCTAAAAATGCAAATACATAAAAAAAAACACTTTCATTTAAAACAAACGTTTGATATTTATTGTAATATTTTATTTTTAAAAAATATTCCAAAATCCCAGATTTTTTATATGATCTCTATTGCAGCAAAATAATTTTTGCATGAAGGCACACAGATCACAAACGCTTGCTGCGTGATGATGTAACTCACCTATTTGTTGACTCAGTTCGATGAGCTCCATCTCTGTCGGCATGTATCCCATCGTCCGCATGCATTCGCCCAGGTCCCTGCAGTTGATGTAGCCTTTGTTCCTATCAAACTCCTTAAAAGCTTCTCTTAGTTCTGCATAAGCACAAGAAAAGATGTGATGAAATGCATTAAAGGGAGTTTTCCAATCTGAAGTATGTGAGACATGTACTTTCTATGAATACCTTCTATCTCCTCTGGCCGCAGCTCCCTGTCCTGTTAAATCAAGACACATAAAATGTTAAACACTGATTCGTTTGAAGACATCTCTCTGAATCATCAAGCAGACTCAAACTAAACATATGGGTGGGTATGTTGAAATGAGAAAGTTGTGAGTTTAAGGACTGGCTCCAGTGAGTAATTATGCTGTGACATGGGCAGTCACTATATCACACAGAGAAAGTTGCCTGGCAACAGCTAAAAGATAAGAAGATTTGGGGGGGTTTAACTTGAGGAGGACCCAGAGAAGACGTAACACATTTTCCAGAGAGCGGATGAGGTTAAACGGAGTGCCACATGAGAAAATCCCACAGATGATTCTCTTTTCCATTTACAGCTTTGTGTTTAATACCCAATACCATATAGTACACACAAACATTGCCATAAACCAGTGGATTACATATGCCACGAATCCAGTGCTGAATCCTTTAGTCAACCGAGTACCCTCACATGACACACTCATCCATCTCAACAAGAGTAAATGTTTATATATATATATATATATATATATATATATATATGGATAAAATTATATGTATGTGTGTGTGTGTTTAAAATAAATTTGATGAAAATAAAATGTCAAAAACGTTTCACAAAAATTTTATAATTCACTGTATTTTCAGTGAAATAAATGTGGCCCAACTACTTCACCAACTTAGTGTAGTTTTTATAGCTGCCAAACAAATATAATTTCTTTTACCAGTTCAAGGTTGCATAAAAAATTGTCTGCATGATCTTTTACATCAAACTAGTGGAGGGAGTGAAATGTAGATGATCCACAATGATGATGAGACAACTATTAAAATGTCTGGGATGATGTGATCTTTTGGATTAATGCATGGGAGAATGTAGATGCTGAGGCACTGTGATTTTAGTTTTTCTTAGTACATACGAGCTGTGACTTTGCGAAGCCCTGTCTTAGGAAGATGCACGCTGGTCCAACGATGTTATGTAGCATGGTGCAGTTTTGGACTAGTGCATTCAGAGGGCCCTTAAACTCAGTAGTTACTTCATTTGCTCCATCTGCTTCTCCGGGTGGGCGGGGCCCTGTTGCCTCTGGCCCAGCCCCTTTACCCTCAGCCACACCCTTAGGGTGGGGCCACATTTTACTTGAGACATAATCTAATTAAGCACAGTTTAGTCAATTTGTTTGACATGTCCTTAAACTACTGAAGTATTGAAAAGTACATTGAAAAACTGCTTGCTTTCTTTACAATGCATCTAAGACTTATTAAGTCTTATCAAGTCTTAAAGTATGATTCTCGACACACGCATTTCAATATTACAATTAACACAAACACACAGTCCACTGATACATATGCCCTGACCTTTAAATATGTTTCTCTTACCTTCTTAATTTTGTTTTTCATAGATGGCTTGGTGCAGTTTCCCATGCTTTAGTCCTCAGTGAAAACGTTTCCCACCTCTTCTGCCCTTTTTATATAATTAATTTATCAAGTGGACTGAGAATACAACACTCACCAGCTTCCATACTTACTATTTAAAGTCCACGTTGTTTAGTTACTAAAACCAACTTAACAAATGTATCTATAAACCTTTGCATCTCGGACCCTCTTTTATAATCCAACAAAGCAAAACACAAATAACACTAACGTTTCATAAAACAAGCACACTTTTAACTATTCTTGCCATCTTTACAAATCATATAATCGAGCTCCAAATCTCTCCCTTTCTTCCCTATCCTCTCACTTTCTTCACAGATTGCAGTCCCATGCAAATGATTTGGTTTGCAGGCTGAAAGAGAGAGATGCAGAGCAGGAGGGGGAGGTAAGGGGAGGGTGAGAATTAGACGAGAAAACGAGAAGCTTTTTTAATCCCCCCTAGTTCAGATTAATGACGGAGAGCCATGGGATGATGTACAGATAGAGAGAAATAAAGAGCACAAAGGGATTCCCAGGAGAAATAATTAAGAAAGAGTGGACAGTTAATAATGTGATATTGAGCCATTTTGCTAATTTGCAAAGACAAAATGCTTTCTCTTTGAGAATATGATGAAAACTAAGAATTAACATTTAATTCAATCTGCATTGCTCAACATTAAATCACCATTTAATCATTGAATGTAAAACATGGTTTGATGTCAGAGACCAGATTAAAAATCTGGGATTCAAATAGTAATAAATAAAATAAAATATAACATTGATTAAAATAAATTTAAGAAAAGACTAAAGTAAAACTAAGACAAAATGAAACAAAGAAACATTATGCAAAATTGAGAAAAATAGTAGTGGAAATTAAAGAAATTGGTAGTAAACAATTGTGTACTATACTAGATCCCTCATTAATTATATCTGTGATTATCTGATGATTATCTAATCCATTAAAGCAATGCAAAGACAAATGAAATGAATTATGAAAATGCATGTTAATTTTTACTCAAATTGTTGTGGTCAGAATATAATAGTGAATACATTTAGATATTTATTGAATATTAAGTGGTTTCAGACATTACAGCCATCATAGGTAGACTACAAAGAGTGCTTATCTTGTAACATTGTATGAAGAGGATGATAGAGAACACAAGAGGTTATTACAACACTGAGGTAAAAGTTGTGTGTGTGTGTGATAATCCAGTCTAATCAGAACACACCTTTGGGCAGATGAACAAAGAACTGTTCTTTAATCCGCATTTTTAGTAAACCCCAGCATCCCAGCCCTGTTACCAGCCTGTCAGAACTATAATCTACTCTAATCCACACGCAGTATTCAAATGTGTTTCTGTGCCAGGTTTGTTGTTTTAAAAAAGATGCATGCTACCGTTTATTGTATAATATAGTGTAGGCCCATAATAATAACCATCATGATGCAAGTGTAGTGCGTATGAGGAGGAATTTGTTTTAGTCTGGGCCACTAGATTAGAGGCAAGTCAGATGAGGTCATTCTATGAGCAGCAGAGCATTGTGGGACTGGAGTCCCAGATGTGTTTGTGTTCACCAGCTGCTGCACATGCAGACTGAATGAGCAGCAGTCATATCGTGTTCCGTGTGTGTAGTCACAGAGAGACATGACAGGACAGAAGAAAAATAACCCTTTCAGTTTATGCTGCTATAATCAGTGGGGGTTCTCTTTAACATTAGATGAAAATAAAGTGAATGAAAGTGCACTGTGTATAAAGTTATTCTCAAAAGAAACTCTAAATCAATTCTTTGCCACTAGGTGCCGTTAAAAGCTCCCACACTGCTTTAAATTAAATCATCCAATCAGGGGTTTGAAAAAATGAATCGGTGAACGAATCGTTTGGGAGACCGTGAACAAATAAATGAATGCATTAAAATGCTTAAAGGTATATGCATATTATAAAGAAATGAATGTGTTTTTTGACCTTGCATGCATGTTAACCTGTTGTTAGGGACTCCAAAAACCAAAATATGAAACTTTCATAACAAAAAGTAGGGCACTTAAAATAGGCCTACTCGTTTGATTTGTTCACTTTTTTTTGTCCTCATACATTATAAGTTGAGCAACAGGTTTGGAAGCCCCTATCTTGGACCCCTAATAGAAACTACAATACATGGTAATATTAATATTTTGCCACAGTTAATTTGGCCCAAAATGGAAGACAAAACCTAGCTATCCAACCTCTCTGTAGTTTGAGATCCTTGTTTTTGAAGACTGCCATATGTGTAGCAGGGATTTAATTTATTATTAATTCGATTTAGAAATAAAACACTGTCTTTGGATTACCTACCCATTTAAGTGGAGAGTAGTCTGCCTCACATATCCAGTTTAAATCCCCTGCTTTATTTATTGACCTAAAGATAATCAGATGTCAGACTAGTCAACCTAAACTGCGTGTTAACTCTTTTATCTAACAATACCCATTCTCAGGTGACTTAAACTAATGGATAGTGTTTCACTGAATGCTGTAATGTTAATTACTTAGCAAACTAAAAATATCAATGCAGTCGTAGACCATTTTTTAAAATGCGTGTAAGTAAAGCAAGAAAACATGTTACTTCGCAGCTTATGCAAAGACTCAGTGAAGGCATCATGCTAAATTAGTGTGCAGCTATCTATGTCTCCAAGGCAATTAAATAATTATGACAATAACAAGCAATGATCCCTCTTCCAGAAAGGTGAGTGGGCAATATTGAGTTTCTAGTGTGCTCACCGCTGGTGATTCAAGCTCAATATCAAGTGATTAGCACACTGGATGCAAGGTTATCCTAGTGTGGGAATGCAACACCACAAGGCTAAGACCAGGTCATGAGCGGGTGAACCAAGAGGGGACAGATGTGCTTGTTAGGACCGATCCTTAACCTGTCATCTCATGCCTGGCAGTCACCTAACCACCTATCTGCTAATGAAGTAAGTCACTATGAGACTCAAGTTCTTTCCCAGAACATAGCTAAATGACTATCAAGGGTTATTATCATTAACTAAAAATAAAACTAAACAAGCAATAAAAAAAATTGAATGCTGTAAATGGAAAAAGAAGTTTAACTAGGAATAAATATATATTTAACTGTAATTAAATGCAACTAAAACTGAGGCTGCGTTCACACAGTAGCAGAATACGGTTGTCAATCCTGTTTTTCAGTCCTTGATACAGTTACATTCACACACAGTTCGGTTATTTGCGGCTGTGACAATCGCATTCTGTAACCGAACTCACACCAGTGAATTTTTCACAACAGCAATCTCAGAACACAGGCACTGTGTGAACAGAACAGGACTGGACAACTAGTTGTCAGTCACGTCATTCACTGTGGGAGAGAGCAGCTCTGCCGCACAAACACGCGTATACAGGATTGACAACCGTATTCCGCTGCTGTGTGAACGCAGCCTCTATTAATAATTTTGGATAAAAACAAATAAAATGTACAAAATCTCATTACAAAGTAAATTTAAAAAAAGTTAAATTAAAATGAAAACTAGAAAAAAAATCAACTAATTAATAAAATTATAATTGTACATGAAAAACATTATTTAACACTGTGACTTAATCAACCTGAGTTAAACTGAACTTTGAGAAAACTTTTAGCAAAAATCAGTTTTAAGGAGAAATTGCTGCATAAAATAACAAGTGCACATTTAATTTAGAATGTGAACAGAACATTTTGATTAGTGGTTGCATAAGTTTAGCAAGGGTCTGGATTTATTTTAAAATAATATTTACAAATATTATTTATTTTAAAATATAAAAATATTTTGACTTGAATAAAATCAGTTAAACTACACCTAACATGATGCTATGTTTTTCAAATTAATTTTTTTACATTGCATACACAGTTAGTTTCAACCAAGGGTACCATATAAATAAACACAGAACCCACATATCATGATGATTATGTTACTATTTAATTAAAATACATGTTGGGTCTGATTCTGAGCTTTAAGAATTTCAAGCTTGCTTTCAACAGTTAATTAGAGAGTCAATTAAAAGAGAAAATAAATGAGTTGGCGACACCTCAACAAGGCACCGTGCATATCATGTATCAACACTGTTATCTAACAGAGCAGGGACAAGGAATACCCATCAGACTAAAGACCTGCTAGGGCCTTCAAGATGTAATGGTTTGATGTATATAGCCACTTCAAGTTCTGGTTCTAGCAACACAACAAGGAATGTGAAAATTGAAGGTAGCTAGAAGGGCATGATGTGGTAAAATGTGTATATGAATGATGGCCAGCAGGGGGTGATCTTGTGTACTCTTACTTGTCCGAAAACAGAATCCACGATAGGTCCGAGGTCGAGTTCTTCCTTCTCCTTTGGTTCTCCAGTCTCAACAGGCTCCTCCTCTTCTTCCTCCTCACCCTCTCCACTTCTGCTGGGTGGATGGATGGGCTGATTCTTTTTCTGTCCCATTTTAGGCCTTGTATTACTGTTAAATACCTCCACCACACCCGTTTCGACTTGCTTCTTCTGTTTCTCCACTTTCTTCTTGATTGCAGCCTGGACCTGTCAAAAGACACAGGAGGTTAGCTAAACCAAGCTGATGATTAATCAGCAACCGGGGACATTTGCATAGCTAATTATAACCATACATGCAATTACAATCTGCACAATGGGAATGAAGGACGCATAAGGTGTGATTAGATTGTGCTTTATTTTTGGGAGTCACAGTGGGAGGAGCCAGAGCGCTGTCTGGTCACTGTGGGTGGAGCTAAAACTGTCATCAAAATTTGACTGACAGGTTCACTCCAGACTTTGAGCGCATGACATTTCTGCAAACACTGCAATGGTCAGAAGATTTTTTTTCTTTTTTAAAAACATAAATCTATAAAAGATGCTTCCAAATTGTACAAATCCTGCAGATTAAAAGTTTGCAATCTTTAAATTCAGCTAGAAGATCACACCGATCTTCAGTCATTGGAACAAAAAGTCTAGTATGACTGGACCTTGTGCCAATTTGATTGTTCTGTTTTTAAACTTTTGCTTCACACATCGTTTACTAATCCTCCCATAAAATGATATACTAAACAGTTAAATGTAATTTCAGTCTCAATCTGCACTAAAAAGAATAATGATTTTTTTTTTTTTAATATAGGTTTACAGAACAATCCCTACGTCTTCTATTGGTCGAACAAACAGGTAGCCCCGCCCCCAAAAGTATGTCATTGATTTTTCCAGAGTGCTCGAACATACAGGGCAATGTTCGGATCGTACCACAGACTTTACACTTTTCATGGAAATCAATCTAACAATGGTTTATTTATAGTTGTCTGTGCATGTTAAGCTGGGATAAAGGAATGTATTTTAGCATTACAAAAATGACTCACTTTACCTTGTAAGCAGATTATATTCAGAACTGAATATTTTAAAGACAAATGTCTATAAAAAGCAGATGGAAGTGCATGCATACACAGCTCTACCTGTTTGGCTGTTCTCTCCGGTGGAGCGCTCATGCCGCCGGTACTACCTGCCCCTCCTGCTGATCCTTCTCGAATAATCATGAACATCCCTGCAACAATGGCACACTCTCTCTTTCTCTTCCTCTTCTTTCTCTCTCTCTCTCCCTCACACACAGTAAGACAACACCTGTTTTACCCCTCCCAGTACAGGCCTATCTGAAGTTTCTTCCGTGCAATTACAATCGCTACTCTCCTGTGGATTTCTCAAGCTGAATTAGACCAAGAATCAAGCTGAAAAACCAAAATAATTCGATTTAAACCTCTTTCTGTTTTTGCACATGTTTTAGTCTATACTGATGCCTCTCTCTCTCTGTTTCTGTCAGACTCTAGCATCTGCTCCCCCGTACAAGTCCACGATTTGTCATCCTTCTCTCTTCCCAGGTGTGTTTTATCCAGGAGGGCAAAGAAAGACTGATGGATACCATGTCTGCTTTTTGGCCTTCTAACATTCAGGAGGTGACACTCTATCCATCCGATACCTCTCTCCTTATCTTTCGTTTGCCCTTTTCTGTCTGAGTTGCAGGCTGAATTCTAAAGTGCATTGGATTGGTAAGACAAGGGGTTTCTGTGCATTCAGTAAAAAGAAGGCCACAATGAATTTGTAAAATGTCTCTCTCTCACACAAACACATACACATGTTTGTATATGTGGTTTAAGAGGACTTTCCACAGGCCAAATGGTTTTATGTACTGTGTAAGCTGTATTTTCTATCCCATAAACATTACACCTTTTTTGAATTTCAAAAAACACAGTTTACACTCTCAGAAATAAAAGTACAAAAGCTGTCACTGGGGTGGTACCTTTTGAAAAGGTACACTTTTGTACCTATTAGGTTAAAATTTGTACACTTTAAGTACTAAAATGTAACTTTAAGGTACCCAAATGCACCCTTTAGGTACAAACCTGTACCTTTTGAAAAGCCCCAGTGACAGCTTTTGTACCTTTATTTCTCAGAGTGTAGTATGTTTTTGAAGCCATTTAGTTTATGAAGACACAGAAACCATGTCAAACCTATACACAGTGTTCGGGCTGTGCCTACAGTAATGAAGTATCAGCTTTTTCATTTATCAAGAAATTGGCGCTTTTTAAATATTCTGTCACATTACCAAAAAGGATGATGAAGATTGCTGGAAAATGAAGGTTTTAACTGACTGCAGAATTTAAATTTAAATTGGTAAAGATGTGCTCTGAAGAACACATTTTATAGCAACTATTTATCTCTGTAAAGCTACTTTGACACAGTTTGCATTGTGTAAAGTGATACAGAAATTAAGGTGAATTGACTAAATCATTTCAATTTATTTGGAATGATTGAACATTATTATTGTAGAACAAACATTAACAATAAGCCAGGGGTGATCTCTTTTACGGTCATCCTGTAATCTGATGCCACAAAAATCAATCTCTATTTCTAGTGATTCTGTTGTTGGAGTGATGTGGAAGCGTACTTTTACGTAAGCTTTTAACATGTTTAAGCAAAAACCTTAAAATACATGATACTTGATTCCTGAAATGCAGTTCATGTGTGATTATGCCAGGTAATGCTTTGTGGCAGTAAAAGCATTTCTAAAAAAGAAAAAAGTTCAACAGTCTCACTGCAGATTCGTATGGGACAAAAACCATGGTGACCTCATTATAGACTGCTTATATGCTCACATTTGCTCTCCCTGACTTATTTCAATGTTAATCTTTCTAGATCTGATGAGTACACTGAATGTATTTCCCAACATATCTACTCTGCTCAGTTCATCCTATATTTAAGCAGATTCAAAGATTATGGCGTGAAATCTTCTCTCTTTCTGTCACCTTCACCTGATGTATAATTTATGGATAAAGAGCTACGCTCAGTCGGGGAGGAAGAGAAAGCTCGGTAACGGAAAATGAAAGAGGAGAAAAAAAACAGGGGAGTATTTGTGCGTCACACTTTGTGAACTCAGGGTGAGGGGAGAAGAGGGGATGCCATTGACTGACGACAAAACCGAAATGTAAAACTGCAGGATTGAGTAACAACTCTTTCTGGATTTTACGAGGATATCTTATTGCGATCTATCAAATGTTAGGGAAAGCATAGGAGAAGAGAGGGATCTAAAGGGAGAAAGAGAGACTGAAAGGGTAAGGAAAGGGGTAATAGCGTATAAATAACAAATAAGAGAAATCAGATCTTGTAAAGTAGACAAGATCTATTCTTTATTGATGATCAGTCATATATATTCAATGCTGGACTTGCACATATCTTGTAACCATGTTATAGGGCACTGCTATAATAATCTGTCTGGCCAGGTATATACATATAACTTTAAAGCCTGCTATATATTAGATATTATATAATTCATTATCCATTTCTCTTATTGAAAATGCATCATGCATATTTCACAAACACTTCAAGTCTGTATCAGCCCATAAAAACAAGATTTTGGCCTGTGCCATTGCCGAGGTCATGACCTTTCTTGGCTGTAAGAAACACTTACAATTATCATTAATATCAATGATATGATGCACTGATATTGTATAGTTTAAAAACTATTTTAATATTATAAATGATAAAACTTAAGGACAATTATAACAGCAGTGTTCAACAGATTGCATTCAAGTTTTTACCTTAAAATGAACATATTCAAGAGAATATGTGTGTATATATATATAATTTATATGTAGAATTTTATTTTATTTATTATGGTCATTTTGAATCTTCTAAATTTAGTTTGATTATCAAATTATATTTCTAAAAGTGAAATAAACATTTATACTGCTATAGATAGATAGATAGATGGACTGATTGGATTATTGTCTTTTGTGGCATGTTCAAGGCTAGAGATTATATCTTGACCCAGACATGCTTGACAGGTGAACTGTCTCGTTTAGATTAATTAAACATCAGAGGGCAGAGGGCAGTCTAACTCTCTCAAGATCACCTGTCCCGCTGATTATCCACTATGAGAGCAGTAAATGTGCTCACATGGATGCTTTCTTGATTTTAGATACTTTCTTGAGTTAATAGACCATCTTGCTACAATTCAGATAATCCCACCATCATTCAAAACAAAGGGTTAGATCAGTTCCAAAAAAGAAAAATATATTGGAGATTTAAAATGTGATACACTGAGACCAACAAATGTGGCTATCGTCGTAATAGTTGTATTTCCCTTTTAGCATAAACATGGCATAAATGTGCCATAGCCCTAAAATATTACCCCCGTCTCTGAAATTAAATTATATTCACAATGTGCTCCAAATGTCTGAGACTTCTAGTGAAAATGCTTACAGTTTGTATTCTTATTTATAGGTGCCATAGAATGGAAAACTGAATTTAGCTTGGCATGGTTGAATAATAACAGTTCAGTACATGGACATAA
>JAUMHQ010000071.1:9887452-9906386 GCA_032361165.1 Enteromius paludinosus
TTCATTCTAGGGTCAAATTCTAGGGTTGTAAATGGACCTGTAAAACCGTTTCTGGGCATTTTTGCCCCTTACCTAAGACACATACCTTCTATGTACATATCAGAGAACAATTTCAAATATTCTCTCAATGCATTCTATGGCACCTTTAAAATGTTAATTATTTAAAAAAGTTGAGTTGCACACATTAACTCACATGAATTTCAGACTGTCTTGATATCCAATTTGTTTTAAAAGAATAAGCACTCCAGTTGCAAAAACTCCACATATTTCAAAGAACATGATGAGTGTGTGTTTTATCCCCCCTCTAGTGGAGAATCAAATGCTTACTTGCATCCCAGGATTGCAATACTTGTACTGTCCACACGTGGCTTGAGTAAAGAATTTCCCTTAACGTCACTCTATTTAAATGATCACAAGCCAAAGAGAGTAATGACCTCTCAAGATATGCCCACTCATTAAGTTCTTTTGTACTAATTGTGCTAAGTCTTTGGTTTAGCTGTAATGTGGAGGCTTTAACTGTAATTTTGATTCCTATTTGTAGGGCTGTGTGTAACAATAAAAAGATTTATGTAAGGTCATGAGAGAATTCCTTCCTTGTTATATTAGAGATGTTAATTGAATTATATGAGACTATTTTGTGACTCTGGACCACAAAACTATATATATTTTTTAATGTATTATTTTTTTTAAACTGAGATCTAGACAAACATTTATGCTTCCCATTTTAACATCTGGAATCTGAGGGTGCAAAAAAATAAATCAATCAAAATATTGCAAAAATTGCCTTTAAATTTGTTTATTAGCGATGCCTAATGATTTTGGGCATAAAAGAAAAATAGAACATTTTGACCCCTACAATGTATGACTTATGTTGTTGTGCGCCCCAAAATAACAAAAACGTACGCATCTCCATTCTGTTCAAAAGTTTTCACCCCCTGGCTCTTTATGCATGGTTTTTCTTTCTGGAGCATCAGTGAGCATTCGAAGCTTCTGTAATACGGTAGCTGCAAATGAGTCCCTCAGTTGTCCTCAGTGTGAAAAGATGGATATCAAAATCATACAGTCACTTTTGGAAAAGATTCATTATTATTTATTATAAAATTAGTTATTTTTATAAATTGAGTTTTTATTGTTTCCAGTGGAGTACATCTACATCTGTAATGTGAAATGGCTACTAAATAAAAAAAAATAACATGCCATTTTCACAAGCTCTATTGTTTTGTTAAAATTCTTAACAAAGTTGCATATTCTGCAAAACTTATGAGCACATAAAAACAGTGAAACTTTTATTGTTATTTATGCCACACTTTGTTTCACAGGTCCTGTTCAACAGTTCAGATTTAGAGACATTTAGCAATATCATAATAATAGGCCTATTTGTCCTTTTTCCTTATGATAAGGAAGTTCTATTCTCTGAAACAAACAAACTCTGTCTGAACTCCATGATTGTGTAAGTTCCACAATGAGTATATTTCACTGCCCAATCATTGGGTGTGTCTGTAGTATATCTAGAAGTTCTGACACATTTCTCCAGAATAATTTTCAGGAGAAGGACCTGAACTGAGACGAGATCTGCGAGATTTCACTATACGTTTTATCATCCCTGCGTTTTCTCTGCTGATGAGGTAAGTAAACAATGCTGTGTGAATACGTTACTAAATATTACTTTCCCATATAAAGATTAAGAAACGTATTGCATTCATGCCTTTAATGCATTTAATGCTGGAACATGTTATTCTTAAATACATTAACATGCAGTTTTCAGATGTGTCATGTTTTCACTCTGTATTTATAGGCCAACTGTATTTTAAATCAATACAGCACAAATAGCCTGACAGAATGTAAGTTTTATAAACTGTTACAATTCTCTTCTGAGAAGTCATTTATTAGCCCACCCGTTATTGCAGACAAGCATGTCGTCAGAGGAAGTGGGGAACAGTGTGTAACGGTTAGTTGAGCAGCTATGTACGTCAGTCTTCCGCCTGTGTTCTTGAGCGAGAGTCAGATTACGTAATTTCGTACTCCCCAGAATTACCTCAACAATTTGCGCTTTTCAAGGAAGTGATCACTTCCGGAAAGACTTCTTTTTTTTCTCTTGAAGTGCTATTATTTACCGTAGTTTCTTTTGTAACTTAAAAGAGCTTTCATCTAAATCTATTTTTAAAACTTTTCACAGTTGAACAAAATGGTTCAAAAGATGAAATTAGTCTTTCTCTTCATGCTGATTGGATGGTCACAGAGTTTTCCAAGCCACAATGTCCCCACTGAGGATAAAGTAGTGAAAGATGTTGACAAGATAGAGAGAGAAAGACAAGATTTTATGCTAAACGTAAGTGCCCTATATCTGTACTTCCTGCAGTAAATTATGTCGTTTTCATTTTTGGAGTTATTTAACTGTAAGAAATAACATGCATATTTTCTCTTTAGGGTACTGATTTTACTCCACCAGTGTGCCGTGTGGTAAATGAGAGTTTGGACTGTTCTTCACCTGGTGGAAATGCAACCTGGGAAGTGAGCTATATCATGTCAGATGGTGCTGGTTCAGGAATCGATACCCCCTCTATTTCTGTCACTGACTCTTGTGAAGGCAATGTTACCAATTTTTTTATTTTTATAAATGTGACTGTAGATGAAAATGGCTACAATGCAACCACTGTGAAATACACTGGCCCTTGCTGTTTCCATAATGTGGAGATTTCTGTTGTGGACAAGGCAGGAAACAGGGCAAAGTGCCCTTTCAATATCAAACGCCCTTTGACCACGATCAGCCCAGTAACAGTCAGTCCCACATCCAGCAGCTTCACCACGACCTTCTC
Organism: Enteromius paludinosus; assembly: GCA_032361165.1. Taxonomy (NCBI): domain Eukaryota; kingdom Metazoa; phylum Chordata; class Actinopteri; order Cypriniformes; family Cyprinidae; genus Enteromius; species Enteromius paludinosus. Next base: position 9,890,269 of record JAUMHQ010000071.1, read on the forward strand.
TCTTTGGTCAAGTTTAACACTTATGGCACTTAAATCTATGTTGCTTTAACACAGATGTGCACATTTATTTATGCACTGCATTTTATAGAACTATTTTTATTATGGAAATATATGGAATATTTTTTCATTTATAAATTTTTTCATATGTGGTTTCTGTGTATGTATTAGGAAAATCAGTCAAACAAAAGTAGAAGTATGTGTTATTTAAAAGATGTATATCTTTTATTGTACTTGTGATATAACATTAAAAGCATTTGATTTAAGTTAAGCTCATGTACGGTACATTTCAAGCAATTCTATTAGTTTACTTTAGGGAAATAATTTTAAAGACCACTATGACTTGTTTGATAGAGGCATTCAAGCTTAGCTTACTATTTATTTTTTTTAGACAAGTTTGCATATACTGCAAGATAAACAAAAAATAAAACGAACAGGAATCACAAACAAGCTCTTATTAACACCCTGTCTGGACATAAAAAAGTGACGGGACTGTAAAAAGATGCATCATTCTCTTTCTGATGTTGCTTCTGTCATAATAAAGAACATTTGGACTTTTTCATGGACGGCGATTAATGTCTTAAATGTTAATGATTTTTTTTCCTTAGGAAGGTTGATGGCCTGTCCTTCATATTAGGAGTATTCGTTTTAATTGTTTTTGAACATTTTAGACTGATGAGATGAATGTCAGAGAAATTTATATGAATTTGTAATAAATCATATATTTGTAATATATGAACTATACGATATCACAACCCTTTCTACATGTGGTTTTAGGATTTATCTAAGAGTCCCACCATATCTTATATTATTTTTTCCCCTCTTCACAATATTGCAACAATCAAACAGTTTTCAAACAAGTCAAAGTTAAACATTTGGATACACTGTAAAAATGTGACCGTAAAAAATATGGTAACAAAGTTTTAGGTTTTACGGTTTTAAGTTAAATACTGTAATTTCATTAACTGATACAATGGTAATTAACCAAGCTATTAAAGTACTGAAATCTGTTTTGTAGCTTTACACTGATAAGCACCATATGCAGGTGATGATGAGAAAGTCACATGATGAACCTAAGCCCATCACGAGCCGCTTTTAAATATGAACATATATAGAAGGTGCTCAGTGTCATTCACACAAACACTAAACAACTGAAAAAATATATAACAACAGTACATGTGACACACAACCCTAATAAACATAACTGATAAGGAAAAACTAAGAAGAAACAGAGTTATTTCAAAGAAAAAACATCAAACAGCCTTTTTTACAGTGTAGCATTAAATGACAAATGCACCAGAGAATGTGCTGCTAAAAAGATTAAACATTGACAACATATTGTGGAAGACAGGAAATATGTTCCGCTGATAGATTATGAATGTTTATACCTCTGGGTGAGAGTGTTTAGGTGTGTCTATAGTTTATAGGACTGACATAAACTGACTCAGAAATGACAGACTCATTATTTATATCTTTGATGATTCATTTTAGTCAGTTATTTAAAATACTGCAATTTATGACATTTATATATTATATTTAACGGATGTGGAATACATTTACAAATCAGTTTTGTTTTTGTTTTTTTCACAGTTGATCAAAATGGTTCAGATGACAAAAAAGACACTGGTCTCTTCATGCTGATTGGATGGTCACAGGCTTCTTTTGCATCCTGATGCATTCAGAGAAAATAAAGCATGTTGACAAAATAGAGGGAGAAAGATGACAACTGACTGTAAACTTCAAAGTGACATGTCATGACAGATGGAGACGGTTGTAGCCTTAAGTATTTAAGCAAGATAGGTCTAGATAAAGATGGCTACAAAGAGACCTATGTGTTATTCAAGCAACTGCTGTTCAAGATGTGGAGGTTTTTGGACAAGGCAGGGTACTCAAGCAAGTGTCCGGTTGCTCCATAATGTAATATGACCTCATTCACGGACTGTCAAACCCACATCTAGAAGATCCACAACAACCATCTCTCTATTGTTCTCGAAGATGGATTTGCACTTTATGTATACTCCATTCAGATCTCATTTTAAAATGTACCTTCAAAATGTACAATAACTAATCATTTAAATCCATTTACAGCAGTTAATGTCAGTATTAAATGTATTGTATGGTACAGGAAAATGTTGCTATCATTTTGTCCTTTTTCTGCATTTATCTGGCTGCTATACTTTGCTGTATCATTAGAGAATTAAGTCGTTCAAGGAGCCGAATGTATATCTGTTTATTCTGACATTTATTCTACTTCACAGACTGCCAAAAAACTTTGTTATTCAGATTAAAAACAACTCATTTGTTTTTGTGTTATAGCACCACCAAGTGGCCATGTCCATAGTTTTTATATGCATCCTCAAAGTTATAGAATTCCACATAAATGAATGACATCCATGAGATTTGTATTTGTGTTTATACACACACACACACACATATATACATATTTTCATACACAATTATGAATAAAAAGTGTATGAAATATAAAAAGCATAAATGAAACAGTTTGGCTTCAAAGACAGTTGTCTGTGATTTGAAAAATACTGATGACCATATAAACAAAAAAACAGCCTGATTTGTTTCTTATAAATATATAGATTTAAAAAAAAAAAAAAAACATTGAAAAATGGTGAGAATCAAAGTGTCTTTCATTTATTTTCATTCAGCTGTAGCAAACCTTGCCTGATCAACATGATTCTAATAAACTGTTGATGATTTATAATTTTTCTTATCCTGCCAGTGTTTATCTAATGCAGGTGCATGCTTACTAAGTTCATTTAGAGAGATCTTATTCTGACCTATGCGATAAGGATGTGACACAATGTGTTTGTCCTATGGATTTAATTAACAAAAACATAGCCTATTGTACTTGGCAGTTTCTAAATTAAAATTGATATTTATGGCTGCGTAAAGATATATCATAATGAAGGAAAATTCATATTTAAATAAAAATGCTTGCACATTCAATTACCGGTTTACTACTTGCTTTTCAAACTCAATTCATCAGATTTAAAATGTTATAAATGTGAATGCAAAGGACAGTGACAGAAGTGTATAGTCTAAGGATTGTTGGAAACTTTTTCCAAAGACCAGTAGACGTTGGGATATATTTTAAGCACAAGCTACTCTTTATTGAGAATGCAGTATAGGATTCACCCCATAAACAGAATTTTCCCAGCCTTGATCTAATCAACATAAAAGTGTCATTTAAATGCATACAGTAGGTGCTAATCCAATCAGCCTGATAGTATCGCCCAGACCTTCACCTTACAGAACATAGAAAGAAAAAGCACAGCTGTACCTTGAGCTTAGCATTCACGCTTAACTTGATAACCTGCCCGATGGTCAGGAAATGCATAAAGACAAATGGTTAATGTCTCAGCCCCTGGGCTGCCTGACTTGATCTTAAAAAGTCGTCTTTACACAATTTATTTTACTTTATGTTTTTTTTATGTTTAGCATATCTTAAACAGATTCTTAAATGTGCAATACCACAGTATACACTTTACATGCCTTTTGTTTAATGAATTGGTTAATAAAAATTATTTTATAAGATATTTGTCCAAAAATGATTGAATAATTCCAAAGGTAGCCATCACAGTTAGGAATAACAGGGCACACAACACCATGTAAAACCCTGGCAACCTAAAAAACAAAGGCATGTATATATTAATAAATAAATAAAGTCATATATATAAAACTTTAATAACTAATATTTTGATTATCACCTTTTTTTGCTTTCATGAATATAGCCAGTAAAGTACATCTCTCTGCCTACAATATACAGAAGTCCTCCAAGGGCAGCAAACACTGTGAAAGGGGAAAAAATAAGATTTTATAAGCAATAAAACGGTTTCTGATTAATAAATAATGCATTATTATACTATTGTTATAGAAACAATTAAAGAAATACACTATGTAACATACCTTCATTGAAAAAGATGCCAGAGATCCACAATACCACCAAGAAAACGGAATATGACTCTACACCATTCTGGCTAAAGAAAGAGTAGAAGGACATATTTTTTATATTTTAGGTTTTGTTTGTACAGGGTTATGCAAGTTAGGATTAGCTGTGATAGCTTGCCAATCAGTCAAGATTTCTGAAATTACATATACATATATATAAATATATGAATTTACATGAATAAAGAGAGAGATGCGTGTGAAGTATGAGAGGCATGAATGATGCAGTTTGGCTTCAAAGATCTTACTGTGCACGAAATGTCCTTTCAAACTCAGGTGGACCAGTAACAGTGGGTGGCATTATTTTATGTTTCATCCTTGACCACCCCACACGTCTTGCCTGAAATGCTAAAGAAATTCAACCATCATTAACTTTTTACCAGACTTTGCTACCAATAAAAAAAAAAAAGACTAATAATTATATATCTGGTGTATGATTTCAAATGTATTATTACCTTAATAATCATATAAACATTTATTGAACCTTTCAGATTTATGACTTACAAGCTAATTGCAACTGAGTTATCCTGAAATGGGTCTAGCTCTTTGGCCCTAGAATCAAACATTGTTTTAGTAAACCTTGACCTGATGTGATTTACACAGTAGACTGGTTTTGGCAGCTTTTATGAAAAAACGAGGTCATTATGATCTAGAGATATGTCATTGACTAAAATGTGATTAAAATTTGACTCATGCCTTAATATAAGGCTTAAAAAAAAGTGATTCTTTAAATACATCAAATAGTTATTTAAAATAGGATCAGCTTATTTTAATATATTACAATTAGAATTGATAAGAATATAACCTATATTTTAACATAAAAAATGTATCTAAGACCCACACAGCTAGGCCTACTGCAGCAAATGCAAATGCAAAAAATGTAACATATAAAAACAGACGTTATGATTTTACGTCTTGACTTTTTGATTGAACGTTTGTACTTGAAGCAGCTTACCCAGATGGAGAGCAGACAGAACCGACACCGCTGCGAGGAAGACTGGCAGATCCGAAGTCATATTTGCTGTGTCTGATATAACTACTGTTTTAAAACAAATTTGCAAAAAGAAAACTCTGAAATAAGGCCAGAGTGTCCGCCTAGATCGCAGACCACGTTGTTTGGGAGAACAGGAAGAACCAGTCTATAGTTTACAAAGGGTGTAACGTCACTAGGCATCGGTTCACATCATTGTTCAAATAACAGTAACGTTGGGAATGCAGCTTGAATGACAGCTGTCTCGTGTGTCTTAGATATGCGTCCAATAATATTTAGATTCAACTAAAATTACTAATTTAACATTTCAAGCAGTACATAACATAACGATTCGTTCGGTTCAGTTCGCGACCTGTCCGATACAAATCAGGAATGTCTGAGAGGTTATTTACTTATAATAAGTAAAATATTTAATTAATAAACAACAAACTTATTTTCACAACAAAAGCAGCATCGTGAGAAGGGTTTCGTTGGCATCGGCGAAAAAAGTAAGTTACGTTTGAGATTACTTATCCAAAGCCATGAAAACCAAATTTTGACAGTGAATCATTTAGTTGATACAAGCGAATTGTCCGAAAGAACCGATTCGCTGAAATGATTCGAAACTCCAGCAGCGCTCTCGTGTAGCTGGAAATCTGTGCTGTGCTTTCGGCGCTGATGATGTCAGACACTGTGCGCCGCGAAGTGTCAGCTCAGCGCTGCTGAAGCTTCCGCGACAGGCGTGTAGAAGCAGACTATTATACCTCTGATAAACAACAGAGGAAGCGCCATCATGGACAGCGATGATGACAACATGGAAGAAGTGGTGGAAGGTACGACATGCGTGTTTACACACGTCGCGTGAATTTGTTTGCGTCGTCTTCTCGGCTGTCAGGCTGAACTTTTATGCAGTCTCATTCCGCCGAGGATTAGCCTACCGACAGCTTTCCTCCGTGCACAAGCTGTCAAGAGACCGAGGCCCGTAAGCTTGGGACTTTTTAAATCCTCCAGCTGACAGCGAGTCCCATGAACTGAGATACAGTAGTATAAACTAACCCTAAAGATTAAACGTAATTACTATCTATTTCTCTTAAAATGCCTTTCTTTTTATTACATTCTCTGTCACATAGGCCTAGAATCTTTTTAGAAGTCTGTAAATGCCCTATATATAAGCTAGATTCGTGTTTGATTGAACATAATAGTGTTGTTACAGCCACGTGCTTAAAAAGTGGGGCGTTGACACAAAAGTTGCAAGTTCAGCTTTGAAGCTTGATCCAAAACTGCAGCTGCATGTAGTTCTCAGCTCTGGAGTATCAAGCCCCTTAATTAGCTGACTGTTACTAATCCATTAATAACCTAGATTATTAAAATTAGTGTGATTGACGGACATGCAGTGAGTTATTTTTTATCAGTCTATTACTTGTCTTATCTCTGAATACAATCTTATGACTTTTAGGACCACTGGATGAGGATGACCAACCTCATGGGTTTTGCACTGTGACTTACTCCTCCAGCGACAGATTTGAGGGACACTTTGTTCACGGAGAGAAAAATGGAAAAGGAAAGTTCTTTTTTTTTGATGGCAGGTATGAATCCTTATGTTGGCACCACTGATATATTATTGATTTCTAGCATATGATTTGATAATGGAATATTAGTCGCCGTTGATCGGTGGACTAGATTTAATGTGCTGCTGTTGACATTTGGACAACCCCTGTAGCACATCTAGACAATGTGGTGCTGGGGAGGAGGAAGGTTAAGTAAAATCTCATAAGCACAGATTATTTGCATATGTAAAATAAATAAGGTATGTAGATAGAGAGTGACAAGTTGTAGACAGGAAAGTGGCAGCTGATTTGTACGGTGGTTGTGCTGCCATTGTGCTAATCAGCTGCTCAGAAGAATTTTATGATTGAACTATATTCACTATATTCGTCATTCAAATGCGCACGCAGACACATGTATCATCATCATTAGTCTTATCAGTTGATCTAATTACTTGCATATTTTCATTCTCCACCATTCATCCCCCACCCCTCCATTTTTACAGTACGCTGGAGGGTTTCTATGTGGATGATGCCTTGCAGGGCCAGGGTATTTATACTTACGAGGATGGGGGAGCATTACATGGGACTTATGTAGAAGGCGAGCTCAATGGACCTGCGCAAGAGTTCAATCCAGAAGGTCAACTGGTCTTCAGGGGCCAGTACAAGGACAACATTCGTCATGGCATGTGCTGGGTCTACTACCCGGTACGTTGTGCCAACACCAAGCACTTTAAATCACAAATTAAACTCCTATCGACAGCGTTATAATGTACTGAACTGGTATCAGTCTTTTGAATAGTTCCAGGTCAATGTGTGCTTTTTCTTTTTTCTTTGCCAACTAAAGGATGGCGCCTGCGTGGTTGGGGAAGTGAATGAAGATGGAGAAATGACAGGAAAGTCAGTGGCTTATGTTTATCCTGATGGGCGTACGGCTCTGCATGGCTCCTTCGTTGATGGAGAACTGATCGAGGCCCGACTTGCCACTCTTAGCACCACAGAGAACGGCAGACCACACTTCACTGTTGATCCAGATAGTTCGTTTATTTTGCACAAATCTTTATTCAAAACTAAAAAATGTGTTTTATGTAAATCTTTAACTTTTTTAAAACTCTTTTGTAGGTCCTGTTTACTGCTATGATAAATCCACCTCATCATGTATCGCTGGACATAAACTTTTGCCCGACCCCTACGAAAGTCAACGGTTGGTGCAAGCTGTGATCAACCATGTAAACCTCAATCTATCAAATCTCGTTTTGTACAGAAAACATATATTTCTTTGTTCCAGTGCTGTACTCTCTTGTTATTTCGTTGGGGAGATCCTGCTGGTTCTCTAGGCATAATACAGTATTTATCATGTCATCATCTTGTTGATTAAAGCTGAAAGATGGTCTTTTTTTGGTTTAACAGTGTGTATGTTGGACAGTCACTTATTTCTGAAGCTGGAGAGGGGCTATTTGCAAAAACTGAGGCTGAGGCTAACACAGTGATGGCTTTTTATAATGGTGTCCGCATTACACATACAGAGGTTTGTCTGTGTGCATTTTGCATTATTTACGGTCAGACTGTAATATTTTTAATAATACTAAATGATGTATGGTCTTAATTTAAAATTTTGTATTAATTTTAACAGGTGGATAGTCGTGACTGGTCCCTGAATGGGAACACTATTTCATTGGATGAGGACACTGTGATTGATGTTCCAGAACCTTTCAATCTGACGGAGAATTATTGTGCAACTTTAGGTCACAAGGCCAATCACTCCTTCAATCCCAATTGCAAATATGATCCGTGAGTGTTAATGTTTATTTTAGTAATATACAGAGGTGTTGTGCTTATGTTATCTAAATTGAATTGCATAGCATTTGGTTATTTAAACAAATCCTATTGTTAGACAATAATGGGTTAGTCATGTAACAGCTGTTTTTACTGGTCAAGGTACGTCCATCCTCGTTTTGGGCAAATAAAATGCATCCGATCAATCCGCTCTGTGGAAAAAGATGAAGAACTCACTGTTGCTTATGGTTATGACCATGAGCCATCAGGAAAGTCTGGTCCAGAGGCCCCAGAATGGTACACAAAGCAGTTGCTGGAGTTTCAGCAGATGGAGTCTGGAAAAGGTGCCGATGAGACCTGCTAAGACACTCACCAACGCTGTCTAAAAAAACACGATCTCCTATCCCAGCCTATAACTACCACCAGAAACTTTGTTCTTTGACCTTCTTGCAGCTAACACTAATAAGTAATCACTCTTCTGAACTGATTTCTGCCATCTTCATCAATTTACTGTGAAATCCTCGCTCAGATCACTGAGCAAGCTGCAAAATTCTATGGTTCTACAATGTTGAAGGACTAGTATGTGTGTAATTTGGTGACTTTGGTTATACTACAAGAATACAGGGACTGAAAAAGAGTAAGTGATTAAAAAGGCATTTTGACTGGAATCCATGGAGTGGAGTTTTAAAAACTGATGTCACAATTCCTATATGACCTCTTTACCACAACTTGTTATAACTATGCAGTATTAAACCAGTATAGTGTCTTTTGCTGCTCTGCTCGTGTTTTCCCTGAAATTATAGATAGTTTTTACATCGGTATCACCAACAATTATTCTCGTAAAACAAATTACCCTGTCTCCGTTTGCATGTGTGAACAGCTACAGTTACATTTAAACAGGCTCTAGTAGTCTTGAAGTACAGTATTATACAGACAATGCTTTTTATTTATTTGTGTGTTTTTTGTCCAAGAAAAACTGAATGGAAAATTGACACCGTTAAAAGGAAGTTAGGGTGAACTGCATTATGGGGGTACAGAAGTTTGATGTACAGAATTTGAGAATAAGGCACAAGGTTAAGAGAAATGTTTCTACTGGACTGAACTTCATCCTTTGATATGCAAAAGCTATCAACAAAGATTTATCAATAAAACTCCAGCATAGAGCACAATTTGACTCGTCTGTTATCATTTTTAAATGATTGATATTATCAGGTTTTCTCTAAGCCAGAATGGAGGAATATTCAATGGCTAAGTAATTAGGTCAACACTGTAAATAGCCACACTGTGGGGGCGTGGTCACTGTGCTGCACCTGCGCGCGCGCGCCAGGTAAATGAGTGACACGCTGGGTTTCACCGGGTCGTTTCCAAACAAAAGCGGTCCGGAAGTGATAAGGAAAACGGCACAGGTAAATACTACATTTATTCTTATTTATAGCACTTATATACAAGTTTATACATATTAAATAGGGCGTAGTATATTTTAGGCACAGAGCTTAGTCAAATTAAGTTGTTTTGTAGTTTCAGAATCGACGCACAAACGTGGAAAGCGATAGTGACGGTTTCAAGTCATTAGACGTTTGATAAAGGATCCAGCTCCGTTCGGAGACACAATAGTGATTGATTTTCTTTTAAAGGGTCTATACATGAGGTTAAAATCTCTTAACTCTTCTCTCTCCGCTAAAGGCCTGAGATGGACCGTTACCGGTATTTCATCTTCAATCAGAAGAGTGTGGTGGTCCTCGGCATCCTTCAGGTGGCGTGCGCGGGGCTTTGCGTGGTTTGCGGTTTTATGGATGCAGTCTTCCGCAAGAGCACTACTCTCAGTGAAACTAGGGCTCCACTGTGGGCTGGACTGGTGAGAAACCGGAAAACTGACCGTTTATCTACTTTAATGGGAATTAAATAAGTTATTTCGTTAAAGAACGAAAATAGAATTTCATTTTACATTCCATATTAAACAATTTCAGTATTTTATCATGTTCTAATGATTTTCCTTATTATATAGTCAATTTACTCTAAACTTTTCTCAATGTTGTAATGTGGATTAGGATGAACTTGATAGTGATTTTTAGTAATGGAAGATTATGCACATAATAGGTGTCCCACTTGACTTGTAGCTCTTGTGGAGTATGTGTGCACTAAGAGACAGTGATTCTACAGAGCCCCAAACAGGAATAGTGTTTGTAAATGCGTTCTCCTGTGAAACTGCATTCTCTTGCAAACCTGAAGTTTCTTAGGGGAATGCAAAAGCATAGAAATATTTGTTTCCCCTCAATCTAATTTTGATTACCGTCACCCTTGATATGTTCAATCTCATTCTATAAAGCATATTTCGCTTTTTCCTCCTCTTTTAGATTATGGCTGCCCCTGGTGTACTTGCCCTCTTTGCATCCCAGAAGAAAAATCCAATTTTGGTAATTTCCTATCGGTCTTATCCACAGTATGTCTCCTGTCTGTTTCTACCTGTTGAAATGAACACATTCTTGTTGATAACTTTAGGTAAATGTCATGATCGCATCATCTGTGATGTCACTTTTTGCTGTTGCGATTGTCTTCGTTTATTCTTGCGTCACTCTGAGCTATGGAGAAGAGGATGATGAGATCTTTCATGCCCATCCTATCCCTGAAGTGGTACAGTCACACCAGATCATGTTTTCTCTCCCATACGTTACACACTCAGCTTAAAACAATACAAATGGTTGATCCAGCTGTGTTTTGTGTAGAGGTTCGTGCTCAGCCGGATGGTGAAAGGAGCAAACAGTGCCCTTCTGGTGGCCTGCATGGGGTCGTTGCTCTTTTCTTCTCTCATTGCTTATGTCGGCTGCCGCAGTCTCCCGCTTTGCGGCTGCTATGACTCTGCAAATGGCATGGTGGGTGCAATTTTATGTAAGACAAGAAAGTGCAGTATTTTGAAGTTTGTCAGATTGAGCTGGTTATTACTGCATGGTTGTGTATTTTACAGGAGTTTCTAGTTCCTCAGAATGACCCTGTTACTCCAACTGAACTTGTGTGCACTTGGCAAGGTACGTGATAGATGGGTTGTTTGAGTGGATTTGCGCACTGAAATATCAAAATCATATTTCATACATCTTCTGCTGTATAAGTCACAATGTATGCCGTTATGATGATGTTAGTGAGGATGTGGCCAACTGTAATGAGGTTTTATTTGTCTCTTGTAGATGGAGATGAGCGAATCTTTAACTCCCCCATGTCATTCATGGATCGCTGTCCTGAGCAGGAAGAGCAAAACCTCTCCACACTTCCACCGTATAGCAGATTAGCTTAGTGATTTATTATTATTTTTTTTTTATATGAAATATTGGTATAGTTTATTAATTTTTTCTCATGAAGTGAAAATTGTCCAGATTTCATCAAGTCTGCTTGTTTCAAATCGGCCTAAATTTGTTTGTTGATGTTTAAGTTATTATCAGTGCCATATTTTATATTATCTTAGTGTTTTTTTTTTTTTAGCTTCATACTTTTTACATGATAGTTTGATTGCACACATATAAACATGTATATATTTTACAATAAACAATATATTACAAATTAAACATTCTATTTGTCTCTATGAATTTACGAAACATAACATGTTCAGATACCAAGGGACAGTATAATTTTTATGATGTTATTATTTTTAAAAGAAGTCTCTGAACATTAAGTTCCCATATGTGACCACGGACCAAAAAAGCAGTCATAAGTGTAGATCTTTTTGAAATTGAGATTTACATCATCTAAATAAATAAGCTTTCCATTGATGTACGGTTTGTTAGGATAGGTCAATATTTGGCTGATTTACAACTACTTGAAAATCTGGAATCTGAAGGTGTAAAAAAAGTTTTTAAGAATGCATATTATAAAATTTTTTTTTTTATATATTTACGATAGGAAATGTACAAAAATTCATTGAAAATAACCTTTACTTAATATCCTAATGATTTTTGGCATAAAAGAAAAAACTGGACCTACAAATACATCTGTGCAGCTGTGCTCCTTAAGAGATCCAGGGTCACATACGGACTCTTTTATTAAACAAATAAAGCACAACAATAGTCAGCTGAAATTCAAAGATGTGGTACTTTATTTTTTTTTTTGTAAAACACTGAAACAGTTAAAACCAAAACTGCAACAAGCATTGATCTTTTGCAAGATAGTGCACTGGTAGTTTATTTTCCCAAAACTATATCACTCTAACTCACTGACCAACATTGAAGGCATGAGTTGTATAAGACAAATAACCAGTAAAGATATGTTGTGCATGCTTGAGTTTTGGCATTGCAAGGTGCTATTTTATCAACTGCTGACCCCTGATTTCATGGATTGGCTCATACACTTTGGTTGCGAAGATGCATAATTATCCCAAGAATAATAAACCATTACATTAAAATGTAACACTTAAACATGTTAATAATCTTCTATATATTTTCAGCAATTATTTTTTGTAAATTTGCTCATCTTTAACATCATTAACTGTAAGAAGACAGAAAAATTAATTCTGAAGGACACTTGAAATAGTACATTGGGCGAAGCAAAAAATCAGTACAGACAACAATGGAGTGAATCCCGACTAAAAGCATGTTTTTATCAAGACCAGTTCAACATGAATCTACAAAAATTGTAAAAGCTTATTGTGTTACGACAGATAAATTAAATATGAACCTTCTGTAAGCCCCCAGAGTCAAATGTTAAGCATGAATAGTCTTAGTACGCATTCGAAATGTTGAATTTAAAAATTTTAGAGCCACCATTAACCTTTCACAACTCCATAACTAATCACATGCTCCCCTGCTATTGTACCTGCATCAATGCAATGCATCAGCTAATCGGGCCCTTAACTGACCCACTTCAAAACATTAACCAGAAATCATATGTCAAACCTCTTTTTTGCCAATTCCCCATTAAAACAAATAAAGCATGTCATGCCTGAGCTTCTTTCATGCACTCCATAGGACCAACCGTGGTTACATAAAGACATGAGTGAATATTCCACATAATGGACTGAACTCTGTTCTGCGTATCAGTGTTGGAAATAAGATGGCTGAAGGTAAAGACGATTTAGTCATTAGCTTATCTGTTTTTGTTCTGATAGATTACACACTGAAATATAGACCGACATCAGAGCCTTTGTTCAGATTTATGCCATGCACAGAGCAGATATGAATAATATGAGGTACTAATCTGCGATTATACAGTATAGATCCTTTTCATTTTGCCTAACAAAGCAATACTACATACAAATCCTGACTGTAGACACTTTTTCTGTCAGCGAATTCTTGTCCCTTTTCACCTAAATTGCCTACATTTTGACATGCATAACCCAGGTGTCTTTACAGTAGATTTTATTCAAATGAATGGCTGCTAATAGAAAATAAATTGGCAATAAATAAAACACTGGCAGTGGACTAGGACTGGCTTTTTTTGGAAAAAAGGATATCAGCTTTATTTTACTTTTAAATTCATCTCACGTTCGTCTAAGATCTATTAGCAGCGCTAATAAACAACCTGCATTTAGTGTTTGTTCGTCGGTTTCTCTCTTCTCTTGAGAGAACTGACAGCTTTCACAGGAAGTCTGAATGTGTGTGGGTGACCTAGCCTGAGAGAACAAACAACAAACACACACACAGACTAAACCAGATTCACGTTGGAGGCTGAAGTGATTTAACACAACAATTGATCTAATTGCAGCAAAAACATTTTTTTTGTTTAAATATGATGAAGGCAACATGTTATGCATGAAGATTTCATTGTCATATTCACCTGCAGAACTTACTAAATCTAGTAGGCAAATGTAGTGCATGTTTGGCAGTGGCATATGATATGCAATAGACAGGCTGACACATAATCAATGAAGCTTTTATATATAAGGCAAATGGACCTACATGCAACTCCTTCAATCCTCTGGTTTGAGTGATGGAGGAATGTTTGTTCCCTTTAAAATAATGGCCAGATCAGATACAAAAAGAAACTTTGAAAGTAGATATTCCTGTGTCCTCAACTTTCCACTTGGGACCTTTACTGATAACACAGAAGCACATCTGAATCTGCTTCTTTAAAAGGTGCTTCACCTTTGTCATCTTCATCCTGTAAAGCGTTGACTCCTTCGTTAGCTCCTCCAACATCCGCAGCCCCAACTTCCCCTGTCCTCCTCGTCCTGCCTCCTGAGAGTGACAGTATCTCCAGATCCGGACGGTGGTTGGCTCAACACCAGCGACTTCTGAGATTTCAGCTTGTGTGCCACCGTCATAAAAATGGCCTCCACGTGGTCACTATTATTCCGACCGCCGTCATCGTTTCCATAGGGGTTCTTGGCAGAGGTCTCAAACAGAGGCATTGAGTGTGCATCGGCAAACTGCTGCGCTACGTCGGTACTTACTTGAGCGGCATGGCGCAGGTCGCATTTGTTGCCGACCAAGATTCTAGGCACCTCTTGGCCCAAGGCATGCTGACGGCATTCCTCGATCCATGCCGGTAAACTTCGGAAACTAGCGGCATTGGTGACATCGTAGACAAACACCACAGCGTGGACGTTGCGGTAGTAGTGCTGCACCATACTCTTTCGGAAGCGCTCCTGGCCTGCAGTGTCCCACAACTGGACCTGGTAGAGGGGAAAAGAGAGAGCTATTAGCGGTCAACTTATATCTTACATGCCTATGTGTTCTTTTAAAGGTATAGTTCAGCCAAAGAATTTAATTAGTCATTAATTACTCACTCTCATGTCATTCCAACCCTGTAAGCCCTTTGTTTATTTGTCACAAGGATTCTCTATAAAAACATTACTGGTTTAACTATTTACATTACATCCTATCAGAATTTAATCTTACTTTTTAGGCGTCTATAAATAACTACATCTACCCAACTACACATTTTGTGAATATAATTATACTCTATGGGCCACATAGCCTTGTGTATCAAATAAGCAACATAAACTTATTATATAACGTTATTTATTATATCTACTAATCCACTTTAAAAGAAACTGCCTAACAATTCATGTGTGTGAGGCTTTGCAGGATGACATTAACACGAATTGAGTCAGAAGCATCCTCACCTTGATTTTCTCGCCATCTATTTCGATAACCTTCTCCCGAAAGTCCACCCCGATAGTGGCCTCAGTCTTGTCTGGAAACTTGCCCGCACAGAATCTATAGGTAAGGCAAGTCTTGCCAACTCCGGAGTCTCCTATCACGATGATCTTAAAGATTCGAGTCCGTGGGGGAGGCAGCGAAGAGCTGGTCAAAGATGAGCTAAATTCAAAGGAGGACTCGATATCTGCCATGCTGTCTTTCTATAGACAAACAAGTGCCTCAGGGAACGGCACAGTGCAAATGTGCTGATGCTAACGGGTCAAATAAATAATTCAAACGCAGGCTTAGTTTGACCTTCAGCCCTTCACCTCACGCTTCATGTGCAAAACTTGGAGATTCAAACGTCGGGGGCTGTATTTGACGTGTTGACCGGTAGACTCCGCATTTTGCTGATGCATTCCTGGCGGAGTCTTCTTACACTGTTTTGGGTCCGTAGCCACGTACGACGTTGACATGCCTGTAATCTCGCGAGAACTCAAGTAATAGGGACCGCGTTTTGTGTGGCACTTCCAAACAACACATACAAAAAACTTAAACTTACCACTGTAAAGGGAGCAGACAGAACACACACACAAACTAAATAAATATGGAAGTTATATGGTTATATTCCACTGTGATATATGCATTTATTATTAAAAAAAGGGGCGGACGTGTTTACAGTTCAGTGATTTTGATATTTCTTCTCTTAACATTGCAGGATAATTGCATTTCAAGAGTTCTTGTTACCTAGTAATAAAATGGGGTAATAGAAATAAAGTAAGCAAATTTGGCGTGCTGTCTGAG
>JAUMHQ010000071.1:9915451-9925784 GCA_032361165.1 Enteromius paludinosus
GTTAGCAAAACTATGTGGCCTGACCTTGCTTAGCATAGCAAGATTAGCAACACAGCAGCCAGTACGTTAAGTTAGTTTCATCGCATGATGAGTGATTAATTTTATAAGGATTCAATTGCACATTTTTAAAATGCATTAATAACGTCTATATATTATGTTTCAATTGCCATTTTCAGTTATTTGTGAATTACAATAAATGACAATGCAATACATTGATATATTATTGTTACATTAATGCGTATTATATCTAACAAAATGAAAGTATTGTGCATAATAAAATGTAAAATATTTGGAAAACGGCCACTAGTGGGTTGTACATTAGTGCAACTAGTTAATAAATCAATTAATTTACAAATTTGGTAACAAAACGGTTTAATAAACCAGACATTATGTTGAATATAAAAGGTTTAGAGAATTGCTGTTCTCTCTCCCTTTAGTGGTTAGCAGAAATTCCTTTATAGCTTCCAAACCTGATCCCTCCAAGCCAAACATGCTGAGAGTAGGACTCGCATTCGGGACCACAGCTGTCTTGTGGGCATTGGTAAGTCTTTTTGAAAGATCTCTCAAAAATATACACAAACACACTTTTTGATTTTTCTAAGCATACTCTCTGTTCCCTACTAGCTGTTTAAACAGCACAGCACAGATGTGCATGAGTACAAAACAAGGAATGGGCTAGAGTAATTCATGAGGCCATGTAAGTAAAACCATAAATATCTCTTAATTCAGTGTTCGTGTAATTGTTTTTAATTAATGCAGTGCAAATAATGTAATAGTGTCTTCTTTTTATAGGACAGCAGTTGCTCTGTGGATCTTCTGTTTTTCCTGTTTCCGTGCTCATCTGCTTGTACAATAGTGTTTATTAAAGATGTGTATATACCCTGCTTCTAGTCACTCTCTCTTGACTCCAGCAAGCATGAGATGAAGATATATAAATATTAGGTTAAATATATGTTTTAAATATTTTCCTTTGAATTTAATCTGTAATACAATTACAGAATCAGTGTTGATCTTTGTCTATCATTAAAAAAAAAGTAAATACATATGATTAATTCTTTCTATGGGATCTTTTGAAAGCAATATGCAAAGGCAACAAAACTGGCATTCGAAGAGTCAGGTTAATGTGGTTAGGAAAAACAAGTTGGAGAACATACATGGACACAAAACGACAAGTATGTTAGGTGTAATGGTAAATATCCTTGCCAAGATCTCATAATAGTATGCAAATTAATTGCCCTTAGAGCTCAATGTCCTGTTTTATTAATCACTGCAGTAAAGCATACTGTATAATATTAATAATATTAAACTAAATTAATATTAAACTGAACAGTATAGTAAACATTCGACTGAAAATAACAGTTGCACAAAACCCATTCTGCAAATATCTGGTAAACTTAAAAAAACAGCTATTATTATATGTTCTATATGGGTCCTTATTAAGTTGTCACGCTGCTGTGAATGTTACTGGAACATAAGAATGGGAATAGAAATCAATTGAACCATACAGGGGTGTAGTACCAAATGTTGGGCCCTGGTCACAAGGTGGTGGGACCCTCACGACACAATACCTCATACATAATAAAAAATAATAATCAGTATATCCTTTAGGGAAATTCCCTGTTATTGCTGGTGCCATTGTGATACATTTGTGTAAACTGGGATCATCGTGTGCAACTTTAGCATGAATAAAACGGCTCAGTTAAAAAGACTATTTGAGTAAATATAGATGTTTCTGTATAGATACATGTTTGTGTGTATGTAGGCATTAATTAAAGTGATTGGTGGCGTGCCACGGAGTCCTGGCAGTGGGAGGATTTAGGAAAGCGCGTTCTCCTCCCCTCACGTTCACTCCTCCCCTCCGACTGTCTCCGCACCTTCACATTCATTCATTGCGCCTCCATTGGACTCGTCTCGCACGCTGCTTTCCTCCTGTGGCGTTTGGACGATGTTTGCGTGCAGAGCAGCCTGGCAGAGGTGTGGGCCCGTGACGCGCCAGTCCCTGTGCCGCGCTCCGCTCAGTAGAGATGGTGAGCTCCAGCGTCTCTGCCTCATAAAGTTTCATCTTTCCTGTAAATCATGTCATTCGCGGTGCGTTTCGGCGTGGTATTTCACGCACTTCGAATATTGCGTACGAATGGAAATGTTCTTGAGCGAGCTGTATTATACAAAAACTATTTTTCAGGGCAGATGGTATGTGGTTTAGGGTTAAGGGGACATGAAGGTCAGTCTCAACATCGGACCCATTTTTAAATGGCTTTCGAAAGAACTGTCACGTTTTTAGTGCAAGGGAGAAGTTGCACGCCTACTATATTAACACATGTTCGCGTTCGCTTCTAGAGGGAACACAATGTACACATCTCAAACCGCAGCCTGGCACCAAGCGCACAAAAAATGTAGCCATCTTGGACGCTGCATCTCTGCACTAATAATAATCATTTCACAGTGATGTAATAGAGGGGGGAAATGACCATTCATGCATTTTAAACATTGCGAAAAGTTAGTTATGGACTCTTGAACGTGGGTTAATGTTCGTTGTGTCAAATTCACTCCGTCGTCACTAAATGGATTATGAAACACGAAATTGCGTAATAGGGAATCAGTTGAAATTTGACGTTTGGCATCGTGGTCTAAGTATTCATACTGCTTGATGTGTGACCTTCAGTGTTCCGAGGGTGTCATGGTATGTTTGCACGTATGGCTCACGTGGTTATGTACGTGGTCGAGC
Organism: Enteromius paludinosus; assembly: GCA_032361165.1. Classification (NCBI taxonomy): domain Eukaryota; kingdom Metazoa; phylum Chordata; class Actinopteri; order Cypriniformes; family Cyprinidae; genus Enteromius; species Enteromius paludinosus. The sequence continues at coordinate 9,918,177 of JAUMHQ010000071.1, forward strand.
TATAGACGCAGGCGCGCGGACATATGGCTGCTGTATGGCAAGCCGTTTTACCTCACTCTATTTTCGTGCTACTTGCACTTTTTTTCAGTACTAGTAAGTTTTCCGTTGTTCCCAGTATGTTATTTCACATCGACGACTTTTGGGATCTGTCAACTATTTATTCTGACTAGTATGTATTCTAATTGTATCTAACAAATAAATACTAGAAGCAAGTAGTGCGCTAAACTTATGCTTTTCCATGCATGTAAAAAATCTCAGTTCGGATGTTTGTAATGCGCTAAATATTGCATGAAAATGTTGAAATTAAGAATAGGTATAATCACAGAGTCTGTCCGGTGCACTAAATGTCTCCCCAAATAGCCATGAGCGGATGGACGTAGGCCTACACTTGTCTGATACCACTTGCTTAAAGCCTTTCATTGTAATTCTTGTTCACTCGGCCATTCCAATATCACGCTGTGATGAATCTCTTTGGAGAGGGAGATTTGCCGTTTAGTTGGGTTAAAGGGTTTATGGGTTTTAACAGACAATTACTTCAACTTATGGAATAAAGAAATATGATTGACCGCAAACAGGGTATTTTTGGTAACTAAAAACATGATTTATTTATTTTCCTTTTTTTCTGTATGGTGCACCACTAGGTGTCAATATGAGATCAAGGTAACTGCAATATTGGGATTTATGTTTATCTGTTTGTAAATATGATTTTACTTGAGTCGTTTGTCTTTGCTGTTAAATAGTTTTATGTAAACATAGAATTTCTACCAGTCTTTGCCAAACTAAAAAAAACTGTCATCATCAGTGTCTGACACTGAAAAAGTTACATTGGTTCTTAGTAGTCTAACCGAGCATGTATCGCTTTCTGTTTGCTCCACCCTTTGACTCCTGGGAAAGATTAACAGATTAGGTGGTATAAATAACACAGAGGTGTCTAGAACCTATTTACTCAAGCTGGGTACAAGTGACTGGATTATTCGAATGAGAGTATTGAAGATGCTCCTTAAAAATTTAAAGCAAAGTTTGTGTCAGAATGATCTTTGACCCTCCAATTCTAAATGAACAGCACTGATGGCTTTCTAAATTTAAGTTGCTCCCTGCCCTCTACCTTTTTATTATTATTATTATTATTATTATTATTATTATTTTATTTTTTTAGAACAAGGAACTGTCAGCACTGAGAAGACTTATTTTGATAGTAATTGATGCATAGAATATACAATTAAATATTTGGTGATATAATCAATTATCTAAGTAAACAGACAAAATAATGCTTTTTGTGTATTGAGGAATCATTTCTGATATGTGCACGTTTATATAAACAGACAGCTGTTGCAGTAAAACTTGTATATAGAGGGTTACTGACCTGATTTTTTAATTTTGTTTACTTTGAGTCCTCTTAGTACCTCACATCCATAGTATCAAATGCTGTTCCCTCGCATTATCCTCACAATATTTCATTGAAATAGCACAATAAATATCTAGAATAGATGAATGCTGACGGGCATATTTATAGGCACCTAAAACCATTGCCCAGAATCCAATCAGGCAGTGACCTACTGGGCAGAGAACAGCTCTGATTTGACTGCCATGAAGGTCAATCTCTGTGTCAGGCACTTGACTAATACATTATTATGAAACGTATTTTAAAGTTCTATTAAACTATCATCTTGATTTAGTCTTGAAACTGACAGAGGGAGAAGGACATCTTTGTTGCTTCTACTAATTATGTGCTATGTTCTCTATGCAGTAGTTCCACGGAGGCTCATGTCGTCAGTTCCTGGCGGATCCGGGGAGAGTTTCTTTTATGCTGTCCTCTGCAGTGGAGCCTTCGCAGGTGCCGTGGCATATGTAAGTCTGATTTAAGCTTAAACCACTTATGATATATTTTGATGTCAGCTCATTTGTTGAAATAATTCATGTCTTTACTAAATTCTCTGATAGGCTTATAGAACGGTTGCAACAGACCAGGCACGTTTTACCGATCGTATTTCTGAAATTAATGCTCGCCCCAAGTCTGAATGGAAGCCCAAACCGTGGCCACCCAAGAGTAAGTCTCACCTATGTTCTGATTGTAGTGTTGTAATTTAGTCACTTTTGGGTTTCAGATTGTCTTATGGCTTGTTAAAACTAGGGTGCAAGAGCAGAAATCATTAACCTGGCTACAGAAAGTTGAGTACTAAAAGCATTGCTTTCTAAAGAAGAAAAACGCAGGCGTTTCATTCTGACATTTGTCTTGTGGTCAGTACGGTAATGTTAGACACCTGCTCTCTTAATTCACCGTCACTGTCCTGCCAAATCCACTTTCACCACATTAAATAACTATTAAATCCAAGTGTGTCTAGCACTCCTGCATCTGAGCCAAACATTATTAAACTGCCTGATCTAAACGACCGCAGCATTAAAAAGGTCTCTCATTCTATTACTATAAATAAGGGGATAGTATGTGTTGTAATGCGGCCTGATCTGAGTGAGTGACTGCTGACAAAGTTTTATACAGCCGCTTCAGGGTTCATTGACATTCCAGATTACAATGGGCTATCATTTAATTTTGTTGTTGTTTTGTTTTTTTAGGTGAGGAGGAGAATGACAATGGTGAGTTCATGTGATCTTTTTGTGTCCCAATTTCTCCATTATGTACCGTAAATGACTGTGTAACACATCTGTTTGCCTCAAAACCAATGGGATCCATTGAACAAATTTTGCTAAACTAGCTTTCGATTGAACTTGCATGGTTTTTGGGAGCTATTGCTGGAACTGTATTATAGGTTTCTCAAGGTCAAAGGTTAACTAATTGAAAAGGCCCAATACTTTTCAGTCTTATCCCATTTAGTTGACCCAGATACCTTATTGGCTTCAAAACACCAGACAAAAATGATATTCTTGGCACATAGTTTACATGTTCTGATTAATATTTGCTATATGCCAAGTAGGATCAACATTTTTTGCAAATATCCTGTAATGACACTACAGTGGGCAGATTTTGGTAGATTAATGGCTAAATTGTAATGCCAAAGAGCCTGTGCACAGACTGAAGCTGAAAAGTGAGCTAAAACTGACTGTTGTTTACTGTTATTTATGGATACATTTATTTTTTTAAAACTATTTTTATAAATTATTTTATAGTTATAAAAAATTATTAGATGATTTTTTTTTTTGGAAGTCATCTTGCAATACCATACGACCCCCCCCAGAGGGTCGCGACCCTTAGTTTGGGAACCACAGCAGTAGAATGTGGTACCTTAAGTGCAATGGTCATGGGTTCAATTCCTGGGGAAAGTATGATCTGAAAAGTGGATACCTTGGATGCAAACACTTTGTATAAAGACATCTGCCAAATGCACCAATGTAAATGTATGATTGGATTACAGAGTTGTTCTCAGGTTACCCTTCTAACCCACCTGATCCCCTGATCCTATTTGTCAGAAAGCCTGTTAATCAGAACTGGGTGTCTTTCTCTTTGACACTCTGTCACTTTCCTCTTGAATAAACTCTGTATATGATCCGTCTGCACCCCTGTGCACTTCCATTCTCTCTCACAACCCAACTTACCTAACTGTGCTCCCCTTTTAATAACTCCAGTCCAGTCCAGAAAGACTTGCCAGCCAATATTAACACAGTTTTATTATACTGTGCTCTTCCAAATGCAAAAACTGAATATTAAACAGCAAACTCAAAGCATGACCTAATCTCTTTCCTAACTGTCTCTTTGTTCTGACTCTTTCCAGAGTAAACTAATTGGGACAGTCTGGGCTGGTCACCTATAGTCTTCAGTCAGAACTTTTTGGATGATTCTCTTCAGAGCTAATGTTGCTATGAATGCTTCTTTTTCCAATGAACTGATATTTTCATCCCATTGATTTTTAAACCCTTATTTAAATGTTAATTGGTGTAAAACGGTAGCAATTGAAAGACATGTAAAAGAATGCTTCCCTCTGTGAGTTAACTTATTAAACACGCACAACAAAGCCCCTTTGTTTGTTGTTATGTGTCGCTGGAATTTACTGTTGCTGGTACAGCTAACTTTGAACAGATGGTAAGGCTCAACCATCTTTATATTCCCTCACCTCACCTGCCTCCCCCCCAGCCCCTTTCTTCCTGTTCAGTTTCTCTTTTCACCGTCCCTCCTCATTCTTTGGTTTTGCATGCCGCCTGCTGTGATTGTGTGATTTTTGTCAAAGCTACATTTATATTCTCTGTTTAGCCATTTATTGGGGTTTCCAGGAGATGTGATAAGATGGATGCTGTGTGGGTGACATTTTGGCAAATTGTAAACATTTTACTGTGTATTTGGATGTTCTTAGCCGCACAGATGTTCTCAGGTAACTAGCTTAAATTTAATTTTAAATCATTTCTACCATAATATAATATTCTGTAATTAAATAATACATTTTTCATTATTATTTGGCTAACATTTACATTGCTAAAATCAGTATAAATTATTATATAGTTTGATATAATTATATATTTCCTCAAGTAATTAGTTGCAGTTAGTACAGTTCTCAAAATATTAATATTAGGAAAGTAATATAGATATTGGTTATTATGGTACCACCTTACAAAACTGTCAATAAATGTTGAATCAAGATGTATATTGCAAGGTCTATAATACTACTTTGTATTTACAAATGAAGAATCAATGAAAATTGAATTTCACTAATTAAAATTTTTTTAGTAAGAAACTGTAATAGTAAAATATAAAAAGTTAAACATGTAAATAAATGGAAATACTTTTTATAACGTAAATAAGATAATTCTCTAATTTGTAGAAACTAAATCTAAATTGTTTATGACAGCATGATTTGAATTACTGTATGAGTGTGCTAAAAATGAAAACCGCTTGATGCCTGATTTATTTTCTTCTCTGTCTGTTTAGAAGAAGCTAGTGCAGAGGAAGGAGAGGTGGCAGAGACTGTAGAGAGCGCAGCCGAGGAGGATGTTCCTGCTGAGGCACCTGAGGTCTTGCTGGAAACGGCCGAGGCCACCAGGGAGAAGGCGGGAACTCTAGAGACCGTTGTGGAAGAGGTTGCCGAGACAGTGGCAGAGACTGCAGAGGTGGTTGCTGAGGTGGCAGGGGTTGTTCATGAAACGGCAGAGGAGGTGGCTGCGGTGGCAGCAGAAGTGCAGAAGGTAGCAGAGGAAGTAGAAGCCGCAGCAGAGGCTGTCATGACTCCTGTTATCCAAGCTGAAGAGCCGGCATCAGAGAGCAACGGTATGACAACAGCCCCCCAAGAGGAGGCACTAGCAGAGGCTACTAGTACAGAGTCCTAAATGGCTCATGGGTACTCAAACACTCACCCACACACAAGATACAGATGACTAAAATGTCTTATCTCACTTTATCCAAACAGGTTACTCTTACATCTAAAAAAAGAACAAAGCATGGCACTTGAACAAAATTAAGAGATTTTATTGCAGGTCTTTTCTCCCTTGCACGTAGATTCGTTACTCCTAAACTGAGGTTTTAAGGTGCTCTGTACTGTATGTGATTAACTGTATAGTCGTCATCATACTCGCATACTCTTTTTGCATCGAGTTATACAACAGGATTTGATGCTTTAGTGTCAATGTCATCCCACTATATATCACACAGTATATTTTTATCATTTTACTGGATTTTGCTGGAAATATTTGAAAATTATATCAATTATAACTATAATTCTTGGATACTGATAATAGTAGAAACCACTGTGAGAATCCAAAGTTGCTGCTTTTTGTTACATGTGACCAAACATTCCAATGGGCACGCTTTAGACCATCTACTCCTGTTCTCCTTTTTTCTTCACTCTCAATCTTCTCACAAATCTGAGCCAGCCTTCTGTCATCTTTAACCTCTTTCCTGCCTTATCTTCTATTTGCGACGCAAAGACACCAAAAAACAAATGTACTGCTGTATGTAGTTATTTGTTGTTTTGTAATAACCATTACAGTTCATGCTTCTCTGCCAGATATCACTTGTTGGTACACGCCAGCTAAAACTGTGAGTGTTTTGCTCCCTAGTGACTAGGCCAGATGTGTTTCTGTATTAGCTTTCCCTTTATATTCCTCTGTATGCCTGAACTGACAAGGAACTCAGTAAAATACCAAGAAGGTCATGTGTGTGTCATTAATGAAACTGCTAATTTATTTGGAAATTGTGTAATAAAAATGGATAAGGGATTCAAAGCCAGTTAATAAAATGAAATTCATAAGTATCAAAAGTATTGTGTTTAATTTATTTCTGAAAATATTCTGCCTTTCAAACTGAAATGTAACATCTTAAACACTAACGAGTTCATCCTCTGTTTTAAAAGTAATGTTTTAAAATGCTGAATTTGGTGTAAAGGTAATCAGTGTTGCACATTATAACCTAAAATATCATCTTAGTATAGAAAGTTGTTTTATCGCTTAACCTTTGTGGTAGTTATACTTATGGTGTGTCCCTTTCTAAGTGATATTTGGCAGTAAAGCCTCTTAATGTACAATCTGAATGATCAGAAACAGGTAGGCTGTGATCATGCATGATGATACTCACTGAAAGTTTCTTACATTCTGTGAAATGCATGCAAGATACAAAATACACACCATGTATTGTATTTGATTGCACGAAACCAGGGGAGCCTGACCTTGCTCGTGGGGATCGACTGTCCTGCAAACTTTAGCCCCAACTTGAATCAGACACACCTAAAGCAATTAATTACGTTTTTTAGCATTGCTTGAAAGGCCATGTGTATTACAACTACCACTTATGTAGTGGGGATGAACCTCTGCACTCTACGTTTAGTAGATTAATCTTCCAGTTTAGTTTTAAACTCCAGTCTAACACAGAGAAATGTCAATTTATAAACCATTTGAACTTATAACTGATTGTAATTAAAACTTTTAAATTAGTAATTTTAATACCTCAAACATCTAATGTCTGTTTTTTTGTTTGTGATTATTGGGTGGCTTGATTATGTCTTGTAGGGTCGGTTAGCACAGCAGCAGCAGAAACCGTAGAGCTGGCTGCTGCCTCCGTGATCGAAGTTTTTCCTGTGGAGTCTGTATCCGTGGAGGATGTGCCAGTTGAAGCATTTCCAGAGGAGTCCATTGAGGTTCCTACTACAGATCAGTTGAAAAATGTACCAATAACAGAGGTGGCACCTGCTGTTCCAGTAATGGAAGATGAACCAACTTCTCTAGTAGCAGAGGCACCAGATGCTGCTGTAATAGAAGAGCCTCCTGTAGCAGAGCAATTGTCTGTTTCTCCAGTGACAGAAGAAACCATAGTTTCCCTCATTGTAGAAGAGCCTCCAGTAGTAGAGGAGATACAAGTTGATTCACCAGCAGCAGAAGTGTTTGTTGCTCCAGTGATTGAAGCAGCGGTTTCCCCAGTTGTAGAAGAACCAGCTGTCTCAGCAGCAGTTGAAGCAACTCCAGTAGTAGAGGAGACACCAGTTGATTCACCAGCAGCAGAAGTGTTTGTTGCTCCAGTGACAGAAGAAACACCAGTTTCCTTCATTGTAGATGAGCCTGTTGCAGCAGCGTTAGAAGAGCCTCTAGTAGATGAGACACCAGTTGATTCACCAGCAGCAGAAGTGTTTGTTGCTCCAGTGATTGAAGCAGCGGTTTCCCCAGTTGTAGAAGAACCAG
>JAUMHQ010000071.1:9925884-9936366 GCA_032361165.1 Enteromius paludinosus
CTGTCGCAGCAGCAGTAGAAGCACCTCCAGTAGTAGAGGATTCACCAGTACCCTCTGAAGAAGCACTCGATGTCCCTGTGATAGAAGATGAAGTATTAGTTCCCCCAGTCATTGAAGAGGTGCCTATTGCCCTTGTGCCAGAAGAAGCAACTGTTTCCTTTGTAACTGAAGAACCTTCTGTTGTTGTGGCTGAAGACACACTTGTTGAAACACCTGCAGCCAATGTAGCAGAAGAGGGTTTTCCAGTGGTTGAGGAAAGTAAGCCAGAAGAGGTGATTGCAGAAAGTGCCATTGTGGAGGCTCCAGTAAGTTTAAGCAAGGAACAAGCAGCAAGTCCTGTCGTGGAAGTTACAGAAAGTGTTGTTGAGGCAGATACTGCAAGCACAGTGGTCGCTGAGGAAGTTGCTCCAGCTGAAACCTCTTCGGAAGAGCCCAAACGAGACTACATCTTGGTTGTCTTGGAGGGAGCTCCCAAAACAGAAAAGAAGCCAATGGTGCTCGGTGTGTCACCCGTGACTGGCAAGATCATCCCAGCCCCTGATGATGGTGAAGAGCCGTCGGGACAGGTAATCTGGTTCAACAATGTACCTCTGGGTTAACTAGTTAAGTAAATAATGATGGGAGCAAAAAATATAGATTAACAGAATAATTACTTGACAAATACTTGAAATTAGAGGAATAGTGAATTAGCGACAAGATTGTGAGATATGAAGAGTTTATTCTCAAAAATAGATGACTCAGCAATTTTTAGAAATCATGTTTTTTCATTGTGTGTTACAGTTAATCTTAATCAAACTGCAGTTGGGATATTTTGAATAGGTTAAAATATAAAAACAACTAACAAAATAAAAACAACATGATTTATTTGAAAAAATCATGTAAAAAAAAATTTAAATAAGTTATGTTTTTGCAAACACTTCAAACTCTTCATACATTCAGACAAAGATGTGTGTATTCTGATGGTACTTCTTGACATGCTTTGTGACATTAATTTTTTTTAATTAAATGTTTCTTTTTAATATTGTTCCCAGGGCAAGCACCGTATGCTTAAAGTGCAGATGTATTAACACCAACTAAAAAAAGGTAACATCATGAACATCACATTATGAAAATCATGTTTTCTGTGTTTTGATAGTGTTTTTAATAATGTCATACATAATAGATTTTCTAATAATAGTAATTAAAATGTTAGATTTTGTGTCAAATATAATGTTTGGAAATGTACAGTAAACATCTCTGCTTTAGTCTATTATATAGTACAGAATTTAATATATATATATATATTACAATAGAGACTTTATTGATCACAAGAAATCCAAACTGGATGTATACTGACATGATTATTTTCATTCTCATTTTCTCAGTTGGGAGCAGTTAGATATCCTGGGATAGTAAGCCGGTTCCCTGAAGAACAGTTAGCCATGTGCCTTCCCAATTTCCTTGACCCCCTGGATTTCAGTAATCCTTACACTGGGCCCTGAATGCTTCCGACTCAGCTCAAAATAATACTCTTTTTCTACTCGCATACTCTCTACTGGAGAGTGGTTACTTCACTGTGAAACAAATGTATCTTGACAATTATAATGCACATGAAAAGCTGTGACCTATCTTTATAGCATTTAAATGGAACTCCACTCTTTTTGACTCAACTGCACATTGGAGCCTATACTTTAGTGAACCCTACCTCAAACATCACATTATAGGACATCTCTTGAAATTGGCATGTCAATAGTTACAACCAGCAGGGCTACAAATTTGCCCCAAACACTGTCCTACCTGCATGCTGGCCATCAGTTTTCTGTTTCTCCTTTGTTTTCAATCTGTTTTCCATTTGCATTATTTATGAGTTAACACTATTTTTTTGTACCTCTCTACCTCAGCTTAAAACGACAGTGTTCCCATATTCCAATAACCAGTATTATAGTAACACATTACCATGTGACAAGACTAGGTCAAAAAACAACTGACAAACAGATAACCTTTACCAAAATAAATTGATAGAACAATAAGCCATGTTAGAAATCACACTGCAGTATTCATTTCTAAAGTGAGTCTCTACAATGTTATCCAAAAGGCAAACCCCACCGCTGCACTCCTTTGCTTTTGTTTTCTTTTCTCGTGGGATTATAAAATGTTGTTTGGCCAATGCATACATAATTCCTTTCCTTGATGTGGCAAAAGCAGGGTCCCCAAACCCATTATGCCAAGTTACACTCTCATTGATATTCCAGTTTTGATGTTCGTATGACTTGAGATTTTAGACTGATAGGAAGACATACTATATGGATCCACAAGAGGGATTAAGGTCAGATATATAAAAATAATAAAATGTAAAATGTTTCTCTAATTTTTTTCACATTTCAAAAGGGAAGTATTAGAAGTAAGATTGCAATGTGAAAGTGAGGGAGTAATGGGAAGTATTTCAGTATAAATGGTGTTTTCACAGGTACTTTTTTATTTCTTAAGGGTTAGGGATACACGTTTGTGCGCTTTTACAAGGCTTCTCTTTCACTGTGGGCCCTAACTAGGGTTTTTAACTGTGAATGTATGTCAGAGAAAAATAAAGAGTTAAAACATTTTTGTGTGATTGTTTTATTATGAGGTGCTTTTAATGTAGATTCCTCTGTTAATAAGATTATTATTATTTTGCTGATTTCAGAAGCATTTTCGGGAGGTATTATCAATAAAGATTTTTTTGAGGTTACGACTGTACAGATCTATTTCAAGTCTATTACTGTATATTTGAAATACAGCAATGGGCTGTAATACATATATGCTATATTGTGTTGATATAAATGTCTGCCTACCACTTCCCCCAGAAACATTTGCTAATTTAAATATACTATTTATTGTCATAGTACTATAGTTTATTTACGTCATGATTTCTTTCACCTTATTTTTTGATTATTGTGTTTTTAAATTGAGCTTGTTGAAATTTTAGCGCGCGCGCGCACCTGACAAGGGTGTGTGTGACGTCAGTTACGGTTGCTGCGCAGTTCGTCAGTCAGAATCCTGCAACTGGAGGCCCGAGACCAGCTACGCAAAACACTACCTACTACAACAACAACTCAACCTGTCAAAACTCATATCTTTTTAGTTGTACATTGACCAAATAGACATCTGTCTATCGCCTGCATGCGTGCTCTTGATCAGCGAGCAGTTCGCGCAAGTTGACCAGCTTTAACATCAGTCTGTCATTAGCATTGTTAGCATGCTAACCTTATGACAGAGTGCAATCGGCTGTCTTGAGGTGCGCCAAACGACAAGAAATCATAACAAACGGTGAGAAATAGCATATTTGTATATGCATAGATACGTAAAAGGTTCAAGTTAATTCATTTAGCCGTCATTAGAAAGTAGGCGGTTGGTTTTTAGTGCGGCTGTTTAAGTTAACGTGAACCTCAAGCGTTTGTTTACCGAACTAATAATTTGTGTGGGTTTGTTTTCTTTTTACTGTTATTACTTCAAATTGGGCCTCTCCTTAAAAAAAAACAAAACATGTTGATACGATTTGTCACTGCAGGAGAATGGAGGCGCTATTTGTATGTCAGTAATAACACAACAGACCTCTAGTCTATCAGTCGAGTATGGTATCAGTGTTTACATTTTGTTATGCTTGATAGAATAACGTGATAAAGAGCAACGCAGTAGAGGAAATTAAAAGCAAATATAGGCCATGGAAAGTAGCACAACACCTAGGGGTTTTTCTTTTAAGAAAAAAAACCCTGAAACAGTGAATATGATTGGACTGAGATCACTTTTGCCAACAGGATACAGGCCTCTTCCGTTTTCTTGTTTCGTTTCTGTGTATGTGTGTGCATTTGTTAGCCTGAAGGTCTGCTTGTGATCTCTGTAAGGATATTAGATTATTTCCATGCCAACTGAGAAGGCATCAGATGATATCTCTATCCACTTGGCCCAAGTAGTCACAAGATTTAGTACAAATGCCACTGGGAGATTTTAATTCACAATGAAATGTCTGATCCGTATGTTGAGGGGTATGGTTTTAAGACATTAATATTTTCCACACTGCATTTACCAATGGTGGTTTTTATTTCTCAGGCTGTGACGTCACTCAAGGTCATCAGCTGGGGTGCAGTGGATAAGTGTGGTTCTGACACAGAGGAATGAGTCATGACCTCTGTGGTGATCGTAGATGGTGGAGGGAACATATTGGAGTATGTCGCTGGAGATGAGGAAGCTCAGCAGGTAAAGTCACCGCTTGTACAAAATACACCATCTCATATGAGAATTGCAACTTAATAAAAATCTGCATTAAAAACATTTTAAGCTCTTACACTCTATTTTGGGGAATTCCCCCTGCATTTGGCCTACCAAAATTAAAAAGCTTCCCATGCCCACATGCAGAGGTGTATATACAAAAGATTGGTATCATTTTAAAGGAAACCTTTTGAAATGACATAAAACACTGTTGAAATTGATTAAAATTATTGTATATATTGTCTATTTTTTTTTTTTGTAAACTGAAATTTGAAAGTGTATAGTTCAGGCCCTGAGTGGCTCAGTTCCCTGCAAACAATTTTATTTGTTTCCAACACATGCCAGAAATGAAATTTATTTCTATCATAATCTATGCAAGAGTTATTCTACTCCAACTGTAGGGAAGAATAAAAAAAAATTCATACTATTTCCGCCTACCCAAATTTCCCCCAAGTCTCCTATTTTCCCCATACCAACATATACAGTGGAATAAATGCAATGTCTTGGTGTCATTTTAAAGAAAACCCTTTGATATAACATAAAAAAACTGATGTAAGTGATAAAAATTATTAAATATGTTGCCTGTCCTAAGATGAACCATGTCAACACAAGGCGTTTTGGGGCTAAATGTACGTAATGGGGGGGGGGGGGGGTATTTAAATTTTTAAATTTAAAAAAATTTATTACAGTAAAATAAATATACAAAGTGATTCAAAAAATTCATAAAATAGAGATTGTAAGCGTTCAAATGGTACCACATATGTGGTTATTGGTGCATACAAAGGGTTAAAAATACAAGGCACAATTTGAATGTTACTTTGGCAGAGTTTAACAGGTTAAGGAAACTCAAAGTGTTTTTTTCTCCAGGAGGTTTGTCCTGATGGGGTGGAGGCTGACGGAGAGAAGGACTGTCCTGCAGTGATAGTGGAGCAGGTGAATAGCGCAGATGTGGAGCAGTGTTATGCTGCACAGGTGTTAGTCTATGATGATCAGAATACCTACCTGGTCCAGGATGTGGCTGAGGAACAAGTAGTGGAGACTGAGTTGCAGGAGATGGCAGCTGGTAAGTAGTAATTCTCCCAATTGTTTAAGAGCTGTATTTCCATGCAAGTAATGTTGCATTATGCATTTATTTAAAACGGCAATCACTGTGGGTTAGTAAGGCTGTAGCCCTGTATATATGTTTTAGAAGGCTTCATTTTCTTTGAACAGCTAAAGAGGGACATCTTGTGGCGTTTTCGTGGAAGTTTTAAAGATACACTTTAGGAAGACAAAAATATAATTTGTGTAGGATTAGTACACTTATGCTAACTATAATCTAGATGTCAACGATGGTTTTGTACTATTTTTGTTTGTTTGTTTCAGAAAGAAAGCTTATAGTTGTATTGTTGTCTTCATAATCGAAGACTGAGATATATTGGTAATTATTTGTGTAAAATTTTTGAGGAGATCGTTTTAATACAGTCAGCAGCTGGTATGACTACTCAGTTTCACAATGCATCAAAACACCAGTTCGATTTACTCACGATAAACAATGAAACGTACATCAGTCATCACAAAAGCATGTCACGTGATTTGAAGTAATAAGCTCTGGGCTCTTGTTGAAGTGAAGGATGCAAAAAAGCGTTGACAACCAGGAAGCGAAGAGCAGCTGTCGTTTACCCGTGCGCCAACTTTAAGTAATGCTAAGTAATTTCTCGCTCTTTTGTTTTTGCGACACTTTTCTTCTGTGTACGTAAAGTAATATGTGACGTTGGCGTTGTGTATATTAATAATTTTTTAGTTTGAGGTCAGTTGGAGTTATGATTAATTCGTAGCGGATTGATGCTGATTGTCGGAACCAGGAAGTTTGTTTGTTTTCTTTTTGCGTCTTAGCCACGTTGTCTTTTAAAGTGCTTCTAACACGGGTTCAGGGTCACGGTGTTTCGCGGTACAGCTTGAGGAAGGATTTCTTATGTAGCAGCCGTTTACATTTTGTTGGCTTTGATTGTTTACTTAAATCAGTTAACGGTTCTGGTCTTTACTGATTTCTTTTCTAAATTCACGAAAACGACAGTTAACAAATTTGTTACGGTATATTTTAAAAGATAACGGGTGCTGGTTGGCTTTTTTTTTTTTCGTTAAAAGAGACTTGAGAGAAATCTGAATTGGTTAGCTTTTATTTTTATGTGACCTGGTCAAGATTGATTGCTGAAAACGTCGGGTTTTAAAAAAACAAGTTAGGTTTCGATATATTGTCTTTGGTACTGAGAATTATTCAGACACTTTCACTGGATGAAGTATAACACATTTGATTTAAAATGTTTTTAGTTTCGAAGTTTAGTGCGGAAGTGCGTTATGGGGCGTTGATTGACAGGACGCCTGGCCAATGAGCGCTCAGCATTGTTTTGCCTGCTACCGTGTAGCCAATAAAAATCGAAAGAGAAATATGTTTTTTTCTTTACCGCCAATTTATTACTTTATGTACTAGAAAATATTTATGAACACAATGCTCTTTTTAATCAAAAGCAAGCTCAATTGTGATGATCTTGAACCATTTTGGTCCTATAACATCTGTTTTCACATTATAGTCATAATAAACAGATAGCCAAAGGACTTTTTGCTTTATGTATGCAATTTTGTTTTGTTTGCTTTTTTTTTTAAAACAGTTCAAGAAAAAGAAACCCTTTTTAAACTGAAAAAAACCCAACAACAACTTCTCTCTCTCTCTCTCTTTCTTAGTGGAGGTCTCTGTGCATGATAAGACTATAGAAGCAGCCGAAGCTCTGCTGCACATGGATTCGCCGGCCAGCTTGCAGGGTGATCGCAGCACAGGTGAGATTTTAAATCTGCCCATGCCCTGCGTGCTGTAATATAGGCTAACTTATTCTAACGAATTACTACAGCTTGCTCAGTATATCTTATTTGTGTGAAGAAGAGTAAAAATAACAATAGATCTTAATCTCTGCAGAGGAGCTGTTATCTGAGGTGGAGGTTGAAGTAAGAACAGAGGATATGGGACCTGTTGCCAAGGATATTGTTGTTCTGCAGGAGACTGATTTACTGAAAAAGAAAAAGAGAGGTGAACCACACTTAACCATGCATGGTCATATTATAGTACATTATTGAATGTAGTAAAGTGTGCTTTCAGCTCGTTTTCTTAATTACATTACTTTAAAGTGGAAAAATCAACATGGCATAGTTTAAAACTGTAAAAAGGTTTTTGAAGAGATTCATTCGTTTGCTGTGATCGTTCCCAGCAGGACGAAAACCCAGAACTCCACGGAGTTTCTGTGATGGCTCTCTGGATATGGTCTATAAGAGGAAATCAAAAGACAGCAAGGGTAAGTGTTTCTGCTTGTTTATTTGTGAATTTATTTTCTTTCTTTTTTTTGGTGCCACAACTTCTAAGTCTGACTCTTGCAGGCTCGACTACTTACCTGTGGGAGTTCCTGTTGGACCTTCTGCAGGACAAAGAAACCTGTCCAAAGTACATTAAGTGGACTCAAAAAGAGAAGGGCATATTCAAGCTTGTGGACTCCAAAGCGGTGTCTAAATTATGGGGCAGACATAAGAATAAACCTGACATGAACTATGAGACAATGGGGAGAGCACTCAGGTAATATTTTGTGTTTTTTGGTTTTGGTAATTTTGTTTTTTTGGACACTTGAACAAGCAGTCTTGATTGATCTTTTATTTTCTTCTTTTTTTTTAGGTATTACTATCAGCGGGGCATTTTATCAAAAGTGGAAGGCCAAAGACTTGTGTATCAGTTTAAGGAGATGCCTAAAGACATTGTTTTTATAGACGATGACAATATGGATGACAGCATTGATGAAGGAAAGAGAGAATGTCCATCTGCATCCAATCGCAGCAATACAAAAGGCAAAGGGACTCCAGTCTCTCCCTCTACTGCTGTACCTAAAATCATCAATCTAACCTCAGGACATGATGCCTTTATGACTGTGCAACATTCGTCAGATAACATCGCAACAGCCTCTGGGTGTGTATTGCGTGATGTGTGAAATGAAAAATGGAGGGAATTTTATTTTTATTTTTATATGGAATCCAGAAAAATGTCTAAATATATACATTTTGATGTATTTAATGTGTTTTTTGTTTGTTTAGTTTTTTTTTAACTATTGTAGGATAAAATTTACCTCTTAAAATTGCACCCATCACATTGCTTTTTTGTTGTTGTTTCCAGGACAGTGAGGCTTGCCATGCAGGTTCCTGTACTCATGACGACACAAGGTCAGAAAATCTCCACAGTAACTGTGAACTCTCCCACCGTCCGATCGCCGATCCTTCCTGCGCCCCACTCTGGGGGTAACAGCGCAGGCAAAGTGGTTCTCCAGGCCGTGCCAACGCTAGTGCCTGCTCAGGGCCAAAGCGGTGAGAGAATCACTTTGCAGCTCATCACCCTTCCCACCATGCCTGGCAAACCTGGCACTCCCATCACTCTGAGCACGCTCTCCCCCGTAACCGTGCCTACCAGCAACACCCAAGTCCTGAAGCTCGCCGTCCCCTCCAACATCTCCACGACCTCCTCCATAGCTCCTGTGACTGTGGTGACCTCGCAGCCGGGAGTGACTGTGGTGCCGAACACACAGCCAGCAATGTCTTTACAGGATGTGACTATTATTAAGGTTGAAACTCCTGAGGTTTCCGTGGATCAGATGCCTAACGTGGCTGCGGAGAATATGCCGAGCACACAGACGAACCCCACGACCACACAGAGCTGAGCAGACATCACATATCACTGCATTCAATCACAGGAACCGAAATCAATGCTTGTGACACAGATGCAAATAAAGCAAGTGATGTGCAGAGTGGCTGTCTCTTTTGTGAAATGGATGAAACTAGCACTACAGCTCAGACGCTTGTTTACGCCCAACACTATAACCACCGTGTGTAGCCTGAGCCTGGGTTAGACTTTTCTTTCTTAAATTGATCTATTCAAATCATGCTTTGTTATAGCATACCATCTGTGCTGTGATGCGGGAGGAATGAACCTCACTTGGTGCTAAAGACTGAGAGGAAGTCACACGAATGAAGAGAAACAGCCAAGGTTTTGATCACCTGGTAAATTGGAGCATAACGAATCTGCATAGACATACAATTGCGATAGTAATAAATAAAAATAAAACAGCCTTAGGTCAGCTTTTTCCTCCTAAATCATTACTAAAAGTAATTGATTGCTTTTCGTGTAAATATGAGTTTTGTTTTGTTTTTTTCTATATTTTTTTTACCAAAAAGTGTTTTTGTTTGTTTGTTTTTTACAGTTCAAAGGAAACTGTTTTCTGAAGGACATTTAAATGTTTCTTTTTCTGTCATTTCAGACTTTTTAAATAATTTTCTTTCTGTGCATTTATTACTGTATGTTTTCTGTATCGTGCATTCACTGCTTTGTATTTTGCAGATAATTTGTTTTTCACATGTACAAAAAAAAAAGGGAAAGAATGTCTGATACAGTATATTGAATTCAATATATGATGCATATATTTTGTTGTATTCTTACCCTAAAATTGTATCCAAGTAGATTTAAATATAGAGAATTATGCAAACAACTGGTTACATTTTCTTTTTCTTGTGGAAAATGACTTTTGCTTGTTTTGTTTTATGTGAACTTTAAGATCTTTTTCCATTTATTACAAAACAACACATGGAAAAATAGTTATGGAGTGTAGGTCTTCATAGTGTAAATTTCAGTAAAATTTCTATCCGTTATGAAACCACAGCCCAACGTATTTGTACTTTCCTTAGATACAGTTTGATATTAGATGTTATATTGTAGAAACTTCATTAGGCTAGGATAGTATAAGGATTAATGGAGAGCTTTACTTTAAACAAAGCCAAAACATATTTTTGTTACTTGGCTCAGAAGGGATTTCAGACCAGAATTGATTGTCATTCTAACCATCATAAAAGATTTAATCGTAAAAGGATGGATGTAGAAGGCTGAAAGAAGAGTATGTTAACATTAATGTACATTAAATTGATGGTAGGTAGTTTTGTAGGTGCAGTATTTAAAAAAGCTACACGGTGTAACTTTAGGCCCTCTGGCGGTTGAAGCATCAAACTACAAATTACACGCGGAGGAACAATGTTCCGGTAATTAGGTGAGCTGTGCTTCGGCTCCCAACAGACTATGCGGATGAATCCGATTCATTGAGGCATTATTAGGCGTTTAGACTTGTGAAACGTTTTAAAGGTGCCATAGAATGCATTGAGAGAATATTTTAAATTGTTCTCTGATATGTACATAGAAGGTATGTAGCT